>VTPC01083044.1:0-11676 GCA_011009095.1 Ignelater luminosus | reverse complement strand
AGGCAAACGTTAGTGATAGTGATAGTTTGAATATTTTTCCTTTCGTTCAGCACTTTCATCACGTTCGACGCACTTAGTCAAAAAAGCAAACTTTGCAATGAAGATAACGTTATCTCAATACCATGAAAATGAGTAATTAGTTCCAATCTGCAAAAAGAGACTAACATTACATCTAACAATGCCTAATCACCCGACACAAAAGAAAATAACAATCATATACTCAATCGATCAACGTCCAGTCAACACCGGGGTTACTTACAACTTCGTCCACACATCGGTTTATTCGCCCGAGATGCTGCCGGAACTCTGATCTACTATATAAGATCGCCAACCGTCAATCATCATTACCCATCTTTAAAATTCCAATAAGTAGGTAGAAGCAAAATTTTCTTCTACCTACAGCTTCCAAGTAAAGACCATACTAGGTTTTAAGTTTCTCAAGATCTTATCATCGACACCTACCTTTGTCCATTCATTTTAGCTAAACTTACTAGACCATGGACAACTCTTAAAGTCCTCGTAAAAATTTTGAAATTTGTAATTCTAAGGATGTCTTCAACAGTTTATGATCAGCAACACATCTACAACCAGGTATCAAATTCAATCGAACAAAGGCAGTTCATTAAGCATTCTATCGCAATACTACTGAAACCATGAAAGGATAACACCAGTGAGCAAATCAAAGAAATATTTGGAAAATCAAACCATTGACCATTTCTGCTTTTAGTGTGTTTTTTCTTTGGAGAACGATCAATGGCCTCTTGTATCAACTTTCACCACCAGAATCAATACACAAAAGTCTTCACTGCTCGTCTACCAGGAGACGCTGCGCGATCTGAGATAACGTAGAATGTTCTTCGACCAATTAAAATTAATATGGAAATACTCACAGACTGAAACCAACGATATAATTACCAGAAGCACTGATTGGTGATTAAACACCTATAAGTAAGGTATGATTTTTTTTTCTATAATACATGTTCATAGTATTTAAACCATTTGTGCAAGCGGTCTCAAATAATTAAATTTGTTTTTGACAGTTTCTGGATATTGAAGATAAATTAATTCGATTAGCACAAGTTGGTTTACTTTACTACATTACAATCTCGTTTATCAATTTCCTTAGGAAAATTTTTTACGTCATAAAATGCATTCCCAAAGTTGTTCACATTAGGTGTACCAAATTCTGTTACAACGAGCTGCCCATCACAGTAAATAATCAAATTCATGGCACTCATTATCCTTAATTGTTGACCATGCATTACAAATTACATGACAACTGACATCACCAGCGTATTTTATCGATGGATACTGGATTGGACTAGCTCCTAGGGTCTACAGGATTATACGCCAAAGAAGAAATTGTCTAGGTATAAAACGCCCTGACGTACCAAATGAGCGAAAAAGTAGTTCAATGGTCTGGATACAGATCCGCAGGACTATTCATCACTCAACATATTTAGCAAAGAAAAAATCAAACACCTCGCAAAAGAGATACTGAAACAAATTTATGGATGGTTTACAGATATCAGTATCCTTTTTTCTGGCATCATAGGAATTTATATCATTCTCACTTTGTTAAATGACTTTTTGGTGTGTTCATCAATGTACTAACATTATATAAACCTTGGAATTAGAAATTGCTTGATTAGCCAGCATGTGGAATGCCATTACACTATTTTTACATCTCTATACGGCATAAAATTAAAAGTTCCTACTTCACATCAAGAAGGAAGGACAGTAATGGAAATAAAATTATAATAATTAAAACGCAATTTCAATTAAAGAAAACCTCAAATGGGTAAACAATATAAAAGACTAAGACAACGCCCAGTTCCCAGTTGTCAAACTTGTCAAGTTCACCGATCGGTTTAGCTTAAATCAGACAACCTATGGTAACGTTCAACCACCTTCGAACTGTAGGCTGCGTATTTTTCTAGGGGGCTTATTCGTTGCTTTCGTTGATTACTAGGGTGGTCTAAAAAGTTTCCGACCTAACAAAGATACAAGACATTTTTTCTGAAAATTTTTTTTTATTTTTCAACAGTCTCCTTGTAACTCTACACACTTCTCCCAGCGCTGCTCCCATCTCTGTAACCTGTCCAAATAGTACTCGGCATTTTTCTCTGCAAAATAATTGTTCACGAAGGTGATTGCCTCTTCATTTGACGAAAATCTTTGTCCTCCGAGCGCAACTTTTAGATGAGGGAACAAAAAGAAGTCGCTTGGGGCTAGATCTGGTGAGTAAGGCGGATGGTCAAGCAGTTCAAACCGTAATTCGTGGATTTTCGCCATGGCAACCGCTGAGGTGTGAGACGGTGCGTTGTCTTGGTGAAACAGGATTTTCTTTTTCTGCAAATGTGGCCGTTTTTTCGCAAGTTCTGCCTTCAGCTTGTCAAGTAATGATGCATAGTATGCTCCTGTAATGGTTTTTCCTTTTTGAAGATAATCGATTAAAATAACTCCATGACTATCCCAAAAAACAGTCGCCATCACTTTCCCAGCCGAAAAAACAGTTTTTGCTTTTTTTGAAGCCGGTTACCCCTTTGCAGTCCACTGTTTGGATTGTATTTTTGTTTCGGGCGTATAATGGTGTATCCAAGTTTCATCTACAGTAATTAATCGGCGCCAAAACTCGGATTTATTTCGCCTAAACTGGGCCAAAGGGACGTTGGAAATATTGATTCGAACACGTTTTTGGTCTAACGTGAGCAAACGCGGCACCCAAAGCGCGGACAGCTTTCTCATGCCTAAATGTTGATTTAATATGTGACAAACACGTTCTTTTGACATTTTCATAACCTCTGCTATCTCTCTCACTTTAATTCGGCGGTCGTCTAGCACCATTTGGTGAACTTTGGCAATGTTTTCGTCGGTAGTTGCAGTTTTCGGACGTCCCGAACGTTCATCGTCTCCCAAGCTCTTACGGTCACGTTTAAATTCAGCAGCCCAAAATCTCACTGTGATAAATGATGGTGCAGAGTCCCAATACACAGAATCCAACTCATCTTTTATTTGCGAAGGCGTATTGCCTTTCAAAAACAAATATTTAATGACAGCTCGATACTCGATTTTGTCCATTTTCACAAAAAAACTCACATCAACTCACTCAAACGACTGTTACATAAAAACTGCGCGTCCAAAATGGCTGAAACTTTGGTGAGTAACTGTCAACAGATGAACAACGAAATTCAGTAGCTTTTATTTACGAGTGCTGCCATCTTCACGTTGAGGTCGGAAACTTTTCAGACCACCCTCGTATTTGTACTTTTTTTGATAATATTGGTTGTTCTGGTGATCTGTTTCTGTTATTGCCGCGGTGAGTCATTATTATTATTATTATTATATCTTTTAGACGGTTGTGGGTAAAAACCTGTGATTTGTTGTACTTCTAGATTTTGATCTCTGGCAGTGTGACTGTTGGTAGTTTTTGTGAGCAACTTCGTTGGTTTCTGTAGAGATGTCGAATCGTCTTACATTCTAAGTTAGAATGATTTGTCATCCAACAATTGTTTGATCGTTGATTTCTTCGCACCGCCCTTGCCGAAGTGAAATTTGTTTCGTTCGCTTTTTCTGCACTTAGTTCTGCATTACTTACAAGCTATGGTAAAACTTGTCTGTTCGGATCTCTTCTTAGAATTTTCTTTTTTATTTCCTGGATTTGCTTTTCTACGCACTTTAGCCTGCTGGCATATTATGCCACAGTTTTGTTATTTCTTTGGTAGCCACATAGTTTCTTAAGAGTGAATTTAGCAATTGCTTTGCCTTTTGAAAGTGTTATAAATGTGTTTTTATGTTCTGCTTGCCAATTCGGTTTTAGAAAAACTTCTTCTTTCATTTGCTAATCTGTATCTGACTATTTTTAAACGTATCTTTGGTCTATCAAGTATGTAGTTTGGCTCACTCTTTAATTTCCATGAAGTATTGTTTTGGTGGGGTTTTCTTACTGTATCCTTTAACTGTGTAGGTAATCATGCCTAACTTGACATAAGGGTGTGTTGGAATGTTTATGTTATTTGCCTTTGTGATGTTTAGGGTAGGACATTCTCCGATGTTGGAGCCTGTGGTTGTTGCAAAATTGCATTGGACATTTTGAAATTAGAGTACTTTAATTTTTTACTAAATTGACATAAATTCTTTTTGTTTTAGGGCAGAGGTTAAATTTAGAAAAAAATTTCATTTTTTAATTAAATGCTGGAAGAAAGAATTAAACTGTTAGAGTTACAAAAAAAATGAAACCAAAATGCAATAAATTATGCTAACTGGTTACGAAGGAAAATTAAAAATTTACAGTTTTCCCTGGCGCCAATTGTTGCCTTCTTGAATCTTGGTGTTAGTGAGAAGAACAAAAAATAGTCTTTAACTTTGGCACTTCTTAAAAGAAAATACAGGAAAGAAGAACTCAGAGTTTAGTGGTCTGGATCGTAGTCAAAAGTAAAAACTTGGGCGGGCAAATAAAATTTCTGACAGGGCAAAAATCTCTTACCTATTATTTTATTATTTTAGAGCCGACAAGGTTTTTTTCTAGAACGGTCATTCACGCTCTGCCTCTTCTTGGCTACGGCCCTGCCAGTGATTCAAGTAAAATCCAAATAAAGCTAAGAAAACCTATTGATACATCAATAATAAAATAAAATAAATGACTTGCCAAAATTATACTCATAATAATTATTTTCGGCACAAGTGTACTGTCAAGTCACACGTCGTCAGTCGAAAGATCAAAATTTGAAGCACGAGGCGCGAGCCGAGTGCTGCAAAAAGAGCAAGCGTTTGAAAAGTAGCAGCCTACAGGTATCTAACAAAATTTCTTGTAATTGTTTACACAAAATGACAAAAAACATTAATTTGTTGTAAATTTTAAAGTTGGGAAGGTTGTTTTGAGATATCAAATTAGGACTTTAAACAAGAAAGCTCTTCAATCTATTATTTAGTTATATAGGGTGTCCCATAAATGCCAACAAACCTTTAGCTAGCAGTTTTCTTTTGCCTCTTGAGGGTGCTAACAGATGATTCCTGTGTAACTTCAGCTTTCATGGGATACCGGCAGGTTGTTTGTAGAAACGCAATTTGCAATAGAATAGCGCAGGTTCTGATTAAATATGAATATTCTGGTTTGTTAATATTGTAACGAGCCATCCCTCGAACCTACTAGAGAAGTGTCAAACAGTCTCGGCGTTGCCGGTCGAATGTGCCGGAGAGATCTCGCACATCCAGAGTTTCCGACCGTCAACTGTGCGAGAAAAGAGGCGAACCTTCTAGATTCATCGAGAGGAACGAGGAAGCTTATATAAGCGTTAGCATTAATAGAGCCGGTTAGTGCTGCAGTAAATAACTCGTGTAGTTACGAACGAAATAAATGTAATTAGTGATAAATAAATTATTCTGTACATAAATAAATAAATAATTTAGTGTAAATAAATACTGGAAATAAATTGTAATAAATTAAGTAAAAATAAATATTAAAAAATAAATAGACGTTCTTGTTAAAACGCAGCAATGTGTTAATTGTTCTACATAGTAAATGCAGACAATGTAAATCTTGATATTTTGCATTAAAAAAAAGAAACTTAATAAATTATTAATTCAAATGAGTTTTTGTGTTTTTGCGAACTCAGCTGCAATATCGAAACATATTCTCTTGGTTGGTCACAAGTTTCAGCACGAATGGACTATCCCATTGGGTCAGACAGGAACGGTTGTTTTGTCATCTTTGTTCAATTCACGTCAAATACAATCGCGCCTAATCAAGGCATGGTCTTAATTTTAGCGCGCTTGACGCTTTTGAGATGCGCAGTAATCAGTCACAAGAATGAATAATTCCAAGGTAGAGTCCCAAGGAGTTATTGCAAAAAGTGAAACTCCACGGCAAATTTATTTCGTCGTGTCGAACGGTGTAAGAAAACACCAGAAACGGTACTTTAAGTTAAATTTACGCTTTCCTTTAGAGGATGTTTAAAAATCTTGCGGATGTTTGGAAATAAAACTTCCTTTAGGTGTCGTTTCGAAGTTTAAAATAAGACATTAACCGTATTCTTGTTCAGCGAAGTGTTGGGATTGTAAAGACTGTGACACCCTTGGTTTTAGTTTTGAAAAGTTATTGAATTTTAATGATATTTCGGAGGCACTGAATCTTTGGCCAACAAGACTATCGTCGTTCAGGAATCGTTTTGTTTTAAAGACTTAATTGTTGGGTGTGAAAACGTATACCGGCGTTCTTATACTTAAACAACGACCAGTGAGTGAATAAACATTTGATTACGCGCTACTTTATAAATGAAAGCATTGCATGGGGGCATTGACCACTCCGCCAGCCGTTTAAGTTCTGTAAACTGAAAAAAGAATTCTGTTGTACTGAGTCCAAACTTGATAAAGTTTTCTGTCCAGATTGGATAGTGATCAGTTGTTATTTATAAGGTATTTGTAGATTAATGGCCTTATTTGTTATTTACTTTGTTTGTGTCGCATAATATACTTAGTTAATCATGTTAACAGATATAAATCAGACAGTAAAATTGTCTAACTTTGTTTCAAGAATCTTGTTATGTTTTGCTGTTGTCACAGGTTGTGTGATTGAAAATGTATTATTGACATCTTTGAAAATTTAACGGTTTTATATGGTTTTAATATACTTTTTGACTTGATTTGTGAAATCTAGTGTCTTTATATTCATATTGTTTTGTGTTTTATAAATATCTTTTAATTTGTTTTGTCAGACGCAGTGTTTTCTTTATGAACATTCTTTCATTTTTGTTTTTAATAAATAAATGAGAGTAAACATACTTTAGCATTATCATTTGGGTACTCTTTATTAATTTTCTTTTTCATCCAAGTGCATACAGTTGTATGTATATAATATTCTACATATAATACCAGTGTACGGCTTGCTGTGTAGGCAGATTTGTTGCTTTTGAGTAATATTTTAGATAATACAACACGGCTTGCAGTGATTGCTGACCCCGATCTTTTTGTTTAAGTAAGAGAACTAAGATCAAACTAGCATAATTTTTTTTGGTAAGTTTAAATGTATATGTACAGAGTATTTTCTGATGTGCTATTTTCTTGACTTGGTTTCTGGCGCCCATATCGATTGTGACATCTTCAAGTAATAAGTGAGGTCTTCTATTGAGTTTCTAATTCAATCTATGATAAATTACGTGAGAACTCCTCCCATCTTGGACATTCGAGCTGCTTTTAGTCTGCACGGGCATAACATCACTTTTTCTGATTTTGCCAGTAACAGCTAGCTCGTTTTTGTAGCTCTTTCAGTCATGCTTCTACTAGTTCGACATTTTCTTGCAACGTCTCTTATTGACATGCTGCATTTTTCAGTAATTACTTTCAATATCCTCTGGTCAACTCCTGGATTACGGGCTGAATGTTTTCTTCTTGAACGCCGCTCTCTACCGGTAGATACTGTTTCAAAGTATCGTTTAAATGCATTGTCTAGCACTGAACTGCCTGGGTGAGATAACAGACTAAAACAAACTCCATAAAAACAGGAACAGGATAAATAAATAATTCACAAACTAGTCGAAAACCCGCCAAAGGAAATAATACTTCAAAAAGATCTATCAATTTTTGTTTCACTGATAATATACCAAGAGCTAGCGTGAGTTATACCACGCGACATTATTCCAAAGAATCGCTATTTCCACTCGAAAATAGTTTACACGATGAACAGAAAATCGCTCGGTCGGTCTCAATGATTATCACGCAGTGTGTGTACGTACTAACATTTAAAGCCCTGTGTTTTAAATTTTGAGTACATATATCAAAATGGGAAATTTGGACATAATGAAGACACGTTTTAACGATCAAGTTAATACGCTTAAATCTAAAAAAGGGAAAAATCATCAGTTATTCACAAAAGATGAGTATTAAATATTTCTAGCAAAAATTAAAGCAGTCAAAGGCAAGTTTTCTCACAAAACACCAGAAGAATATCAACGCTTATCGAGATATGTTATTGTCAAAATTGGTAATGTAGAAAAACTCATCGTGCCGGTAAAAAGTAAAAAAGACCCGATTATTTATTATACCTTTTTGGAAGAAACTTTTGATATCATTCACAAAACTCCCATTTCCATCGGACATGAAGGACGAAACAAAATGACGAAAAAGCTTAAGACAAAATATAAGAACGTTGCAATAGTGGAATTTATCATGATATACTTACTTAAATCTTTGTGAACCCTGCCAAAAGAAGATAAACATTCCGAAAAAGGGACTTGTTGTTAAGCCCATTAAAAGCAACGAATTCAATTCAAGATGTCAAATTGACTTGATCGACATGCAATCACAGGCAGATGGTGATTACAAATTTATGGTATATCAAGACCATCTAACAAAATTTATCCACCTTAGAGTGTTAAAAAGCAAACGTGCTATGGAAGTTTCGTACTATTTATTAGATGTGTTCACGATATTTGGTGCCCCAAACATTTTGCAAATAGACAATGGCCGAGATTTTGCCAACGAAGTTGTTGAAGAAGTCTTCAGAATGTGGGACGAACCTAAAATTGTCCACGGTAAACCCAAGTATAGTCAATCTCAAGGTTCAGTTGAAAGAGCAAATCAAGATATAGAAAAAATGTTATCCACATGGCTGTAAACAAACAAAACAACAAAATGGTTAGAAGCATTACGATTCATTTAATTTATGAAAAATAGAGCTCGCCACTCTGAAATAAATCGCAGTCCATATGAGGCTATGTTTGGTTGTAAAGCTAAAGTAAGTTTAAAAACGTCCTTGCCAGTTGAGGCTATATTAAAAATCACAAGTGAAGAAGATCTTGAAGTGATTTTAAAAGATCAGTCTGATACTGCACCTCAAAATGTGATCTTGGCAAATGATATCGATGGTGGAATTGAGCTTAGTGTTAGTTTGGATGTTGACAATTCAACTGCAGACTTGCACTTAGCTACACTTACCGTGACTGTTAAAACTCATAATAACAACAGTGATAATACTAGCCAGGTCGAACAAGACACCAACATAAAATTGTCAAAATAGATACAGCTGACAAGGAAAACAATGTTAATGTTGAACAAGATGACGAGGACAATAAGAATGGATCTTCACTCAAAGAAATTCCTCAGAGAATTCAAGAGATTCGAGATTCTGCTAAACAGTCACTCGAAAACCAAGCTGATAAAATGTTGAAGCGTTCTAATGCTAAATTCACAGTAGCTAAAGTAAGCTAAAGGGTTCGAATAAGAATTCCAGAAGTAGATAGGGTTAAAGTCGGTAGCCGAAATATTATTGCAGTTATAGTTTCAGTTGAGAATGAGAGCCTGGTAACTAAACATAGTACTTTAAATCAACTTTATACAAGGAACAAATTTACTACCTGTAAGGAAACTTTTATTTCAATAAATGAAGTTTTAGATAACGAGATAAGTCTAAGAGAATGTGTTAGGAAAGATTCGACTTTAGGCGGTCAAAGTTTCCGACATTGCAATTGTACTGGCGAATGCAATTCGAATCGCTGCAAATGCAAAATATCAAAAGTCCTTTGCAATTCCAAATACCAAGGAGCCTTTGATCCAAAAACAAGTAGTTAATTAATAATAACTTTAAGACTAATACTTCGTGTTCTTCACTTATGTTAGTAATGCTTTATCTTTAATTTGTTAACTGAAAAAGCAAATATAGTTCTTATTGGGTATTAAGAAATATCTTATTGCAATTTTGGTTATGCTTTTTATTTGTTTAAACTGACGAATTCTAGTGTATTAGTACTTGTGTATTTATTTTGCAATTTGTAATGAAATTAAGGAACCACCAGTAAAATGCAAAATATGCAAAGTTACTGATTTTCATTTTATGGCAGAAACTGCTGGTGAGAATTTCTATTTGAATAAACTTGTTGTTAGGTGCTTTGCACTTTGTGAAGTCCATTTTTATTTATTAGCTTAAGATTTTTATTTGTTTAGGAATTCAACTTTGTATTTGGAGAATCCTATTTCCAGTTTATGATACATACAGTGTGTCCGAAAAGTATGGAATATCCTATATATCTCAGTAAATATGCATTTTATAGAAAAATGTTTCCTATAAAAGTTGTTTAGTGTTTAGTTCTACATTACAGGGCAATACCAAATAACTAGTTTTTAAAAAAACAAAAGCGCAACAAATAATGCTTGAATTTTTTTAATGGAAAGGTATTTCTTTATTGTACTCATTTGATAGAGAATGTTTTTTTCTTTTCAATGATGTAAAACTTTGATAAACTTGCATAAGCAAATTTTGATTAAAACACAAAAAATTGTTTGAATAACGCTTAAAAGTTTATTTATTCATCTGTTACCTTTCCAGACGCGGTATTTTAAATTTTCAATATCATCTAGTCACATTATCGTCGGTGTGATACACTTTTGTATGTTGCAACAATTAAATGCGTCGTAGAAATGTCAGTTAATAACCGAACTGAAGCGAAAAGTTATTTGTTTAATTAATTCAAGCATTTTGATTAACGTGAGGATAACAATCTTACAAAAATACGACTTGCTATGGATCATTTATCAGAAAAACATCGTATCGAAATTTTAATAATGCTGGGATATGTACCTTTTTTTATAGAACATAATTTAACAGCGGATGCTTATCTAGATTTTTTAAGATTTGACTTAGTTCCTGCTTTAGCTCTTCTATTTCCTAATGAACTAGATCCAAATGTACCCCATAACAGAATATGGTTGCAACAAGACGGGGCTCCTCCTCATTTTGGAATTAATGTCCGACAGTTTCTTGATAATACTTTCCCTTATCGATGGATAGGCAGAAGAGGTGCAGTAGAATGGTCAGCTCGCTCGCCGGATTTAAGTCCACTTGATTTTTTTCTGTGGGGCCATCTCAAATATAAGATTTATGTCGATAAGCCTGAAGATATTGAAACTCTAAAAGACCGCATTAAAACAGAGATTAGAGCTATCACACCAGAAACGATTCAAAATGTAGTAAACGAATTTGAAAGGCGACTTTATCATTGCCATGCTGTAAATGGTGCACACTTTGAACACCTTCTATGAACTGTAGAGTGTTGTTATACAAAATTTTCAATTCGTAACAGATGAATATTGAAATAAACTTTTAAACAATTTTTTGAGTTTTCATCTAAATTTACTTATGCAAGTGTATCAAAGTTTTACATCATTGAAAAGAGAAAAACATTCTCTATCAAATGAGTACAATAAAGGGATACCTTCCCATTAAAAAAAAAATTATAGCATTATTCGTTGCGCTTTTGTTTTTTTAAAAAATTATTATTGCCCTGTAATATAAAACTAAACACTAAACAACTTTTATACGAAACATTTTTCCATAAAATGCATATTTACTGAGATATATAGAATATTCCATACTTTTCGGACACACTGTATATCTAAATAAATGATAAATAAAACATAAAATAACTTTTTAGTACTTTAACCATGCCCGACAAGCAATTATTAATAAAAACCGGTATATGTAATTATTAGACGGTTATTTATCACATGAACCGAATGCTGCAGTTAATATTCATATTTATCGGTAATTATTAATACTAACCGAGTTTAATTAATTCACGTTAGTTCTAGGTCTATAAGTGACAACAGACCATGAAAAAAGTCAAAAGTTGGAAAATTTCTGACGACTTATCTCATCAGATTTATCAGTACACCCAAGACTTGCAT
>VTPC01083043.1:0-15545 GCA_011009095.1 Ignelater luminosus | reverse complement strand
AAAAAAAAAGTTTAATTAAACGATTAAATTTCAAAGATTTCTGTAGGTATTCAGAATGAAAATTAGCTTCTAATTATCTAGTTTACGCAATGAGAAGTAGGTACCTAATTAAATCTTACCTTACTAAAAGCACAACGTAGAAGATAAAGTATCCAAAGGAAACTGCGGCTAATGTATCCAACTGTGTAATCCAAAAATATGACTGGCTTTTCAAGGTAAACAAAATACACACAAGATTTAAAATTCACTCTAATAACACTGTTGTCACTTTTTCTAAATATAAACAACTGAACAGCAGAGAAGCTGAACACACTGAAATCGTTTCAGATATAAGTTCGGAATTTTGCTTTCGTTTTCTTGTTTTACACCATTAAACCTTATGTTCCTCAACACAATTGCGCTTGTAACATATGTAAAATTTCTGCCAACCCGACTCTATAGAAATGTAAAATACTATACGAATATACTATACACATTCACATATGCACACATGGACACACAAAGCAAGAGTTCTAGAAAGCTAAGGCGTAAAACTTTTAAAGTGAATGCTTTTGCAAATGTAGGCATGGATTAAATTTCAAATATTTTCTCGGTATTCCGTCCTGGCTATTGTTCAAAGTTTTGAGTCATACTTTTTTGCACACCTATACGCCTCAACAATGTGGTTAATTCATTACCATTTTGTACGAAGCCTATTTAAAAATACGTACCAGGTGTGATTCGATTTAAATTTATAATATATTCCTAAAGATATTAAATTAAATATTTTAGAATACAAGATAAAAGACGGTTACGGAATACCACCAACCGCAGACATAAAGTTCTGTAAAGAATCTCTCCTAAAAACCATTTTACAGAAAAAAGAATACCTAAAGCCCCTGAGCGAGTCGAGTTTTAAAATCGTGCCTTTACTTTGCACGAACTTTTGCACTACAGTTGGCGTTGAGTAAAGGAGGAACGTTAAACTTTCGAACTAAAATACTGTTGCACAGATCTGATTTAACCTTTATTTTAAACACAGATGCTTTGACATACTGGCCACTTTCACATAACTTAACATTTATCCGTAATCGGTGCACACATTTTTTAACGTTTTTCCCTCGTTTTAAATTACAATCGCAGCACTTGTTTTCAAAACCGTTGGGATAGTCGACGCGGCGGTCATACTTTGCTTCACTGGAAGGTATCGTAACCTGCACGGAAAAAGTGGGGGACCCACCTTTACCTGTGTACAACGTGGCTGAGAGACAGAGCCGTACAACATACAATTCGTTATTTCAAAACTCTTTTGCGATTGTTTGACTGGGTTTTCTCACGATTTGTTCAAACAAGGAAGAGGTATTTTACGATTTCAACACCTCTGTGGTATTATTTATGTGTTACAATGAAAAATTTCTAAAATGATTTGTTTGTTTTCATTTTACATCTTGCTTTTAATTGGAAATTTAATACAATTGAAATTGTTGGTATTGTATAATACATTTCTACAAAGTTGGAGATTTGCGACATGTCGATGTGAACTAAATCTTCTACACCTTAAAGCAATTTAATAATATAATAGATTTAGGCTGTATTTAACTTGATAAATTAATTAAAAATTCTTTAAATTCATTTAAGATATTGGTAGGTACATACGTAGGCAAATTAAATAATTACGATTGTAGATATTAAAATTTCTCGCTGCTTTTATACACAGTAGGTATAATAACAATAACAAAATAATAAAATTCAAACAGTAAAAGCAGAGAAATTCAAATAAACACCACTTTATCCCGAAACATGAAACATCTAAAAATAATATTATAGTACCTACTAACTTTCTGTTATGATACAAAAATTATAAACACAAAAGAATGTGAACAATTCCGACTGATTATAATTAATTATTTATTTTACGGTTAGTTTGTTTAAAATAAACAAACGTTACCTTGCAATACAATACCAAAACGTAAATTGGAAAATAATGTATTAATTTAGAATACGAACCTGATTCACCTGCAACGCAAGAGAAAAAGAGGGGAATTATTAACGAAAAGAGATAAACAATTCAAATAAGGTTAAAAAGAGATGACATCAGTTACGGTAGAAGCACTCAAATGAAATAAGCCACACCTACGTTCTGCTTAAACAGAATCAAGTTGAGGCTTATAAACCGTAGGATAGAGCGAGACGGGTTAAGGCGTATTAAAATCGCACAAGAAAAGGAAGTTTTGAAAAAATACGTTAGATAAATATGCAAGTATTCGTTTTTCCCTCTTCTTTTTTTCATTTCAATTTTCCCCAAGAACGTTGCGATAAATTCAAAAATCATTCCGTTGAAAAAAATCCACGATTTCTGGTAAAAATGTCGGTTATTTCATCTTAAGGGAAAAACTAGCTGGTTCCCGGTATCTGGTTTGGTTGCCCGTAACGATTTCGCTTGAGGCTTTACTTTGAGAAAACGAAGAATGAAGCCGCATTCCAACAGGTGTTTGTAGGTTAAGGAATTTGACTTCAGACGACCTAGAGAGCGTTCTCGTTGGATGATGTACGAAACTTTATGTGCCTGCGCTATATGTTATGTGCAGTTAACACGTGTTTAAATGCAAAATATTATATTTAAAGGTTTTTAACACCTGCTTATTAGGGCAAATAAATCTTATCTAACCATTTCTTGTTTACTGTGATAACATTGTGAAAATAATAGTGCGTTTTAATTTTAACACAATATAAACATAAATGTATTTGAGATATTCTATTTAAACTTGCCTAAAATGGTTTTATAGTGAAACTTAAAATTAAACAATTGAGTGAAGTTCCTAATCCGCATTTTCAAAAGAAATTTTAAATTTGCAGAGCGCCCTTACTATGGATATACATATAAAGGAAAACCTGAAACAAAAGGGTTATAATAAGGAATGTTTACTTTTACATTGTTACCTGATCTTCAATTCATACATGAAATCATGAAAAGCAAGCAAACAATTCTAAAGAGCTAACCGAAATGTCCGAAATGAACATAGGGAATGTCCTAAGAAGCACAATTCATTTTCTACATTTTATTTTAAATAGAAAATGGTGTAAGTTTTCTCTTAAACTATTGTACTAAATTGGTGGCGTTTCTTAAAGTAATTTATTTGGAACTTGGACCCTTATACTTTTGAAGTAAAGATTTATTACAAGGAAGTCGCTTTGTTGACAGCAAAACTTGGTCTAACTAATACAAAAACTTTGAGAGTGCCACTAAACGAAAGATTTTAAAGTCTTTTGTAAATATCCCCGAAAACACACAGCCGGAAGTCATAAATCTACCCTTAATTGTCAACGGAAATTTTACTTTTAGTTTTTAAACGTCTGAATAATTGCCACTTTCAATTTTTAAATATCTTTCAGCAATTTAACTTAACTCTCTGAATCAGCAAACATCTTGTTCGTATATAAAATTTACCTTGATTTTACTACTACACAAAATCATAGATTTCGAAAACGATGGTGTAAAGAAAAGACGAACACTACTACTCTGCAAACATTGTCCGGATCCAAGTTCCCTGACTTTCAGATATATTCATCTCTTTTGCAGTTTTGTATGAATTTTCTGTGCAATTTGGTCAGAAATGAACAAAGATAGCAAACGCATTACCATCAGGAAATTACACAGCTCCGGAATGAAGAAACCCAAGAAAAATTTACGACCTACGATACCATTTAACATCTTAAGCTGTTAGGGGCTAGAGTTCCTATATGGATATGTAGGCGACAAACACTGAAATTTGTCAATCCCGGCAATTAGGGATTCCTAGCTAGTATTGGGATTGTCGGCAAATAATGGAACAGTCAAAATGGTTCAGTGTTTAAGGTTGGGATATTGTAAAAGGAGAAGTACCTATAAATAAGGAAAGCGAATTTTGCGACGGGAGATGCTGAACCCTTTTAACTAGCAGAAATACTATTCTAAATTTAAAACTGCAGTTGTAGAAATCTGTTTAACAACATTCCTGTTAGATTCTTTAAGGGTTGTATTTAATACCACGAGAAGAATATTTCCATTTTTGCGATAACGCCGAAGCATACGAGAAGAGCAGCAGGTAGAACTGAAATGTAAGTGAACAAAAGAGGTTGTAAATTAAGAGATTTGTGAAGACCTATTAGAAACTCCTTTATGGCTTTATTCTAATATTCCACTTGTGTCAGTTTCGTTTTTGTAACAGTCCTTGATGGTAAATCAGATTTCTAAAATGTGTATTTATTTATTTATCTTTGAATGAATTCTAAAAAAATCTGTGTTTAATGATCCAATTTTTAGATTTTCTTGTTTATCTCATGTCAATAGGTAAGTCGGTGTAAGATTCAGTATTGCCTTGCTTTATGACTTGTCAGTCAGCATCAGCTTTTTTTTTGTAAGGTCGCTTATTAAGGTAACTAATACGAGTATATGCCCAAAAGTAGATTCTGTCACTGAGACACATCATTATACATACACTAGATTAGCAGGTAACACATGCTTTACGACGTCAGACATAAAATCTAGTTATTTCCAGTTGCGAAGAGAAAAGGAAAGTCGTTCATACACTGCGTTTATAATTCCACATGGTCATTACCAATATAAAAGAGTTCCATTTGGGTTAACCAATGCGCCAGCCGTATTCCAGAAAGCCATAGATGGATCCTAGGGTGATTAAGACTTACATTTGCTATGGTATATATTTATATGGTGTTCTAACAGTTTCCAAGGGCATAAACGAAGCTTTAGAACAACTTGAAAGTATGCCGAAGACCTTTAGATCAGCAAAAGCTTATTGCACGGAAATTTTCTCACTCTGCACTTTAAAAGTTTTTAATGGTCAATTACTTAACTGACAGACATTATTTTTTGGTGTTATACGGTACGGAACCGCTGCCGCATTACTTCGCAACACTCGTCCATTGTTATTTCTAGTGTCTTCTATTGATGTTACTCTATCTAACTAGGTTGTGGAGTTTTGCCTCATCCTTTCTTCTTTCTTGGTCTTAATTATGTTTCGTAATTGCGCTGTGATGTAGTACCATTTGTTATTTGTTCTTTGGTTATATGTTCTATGATTCTTCTCTGGTTATCCCATCTTACATATTAGAATAGTGTGTGTTCTGCCGTATCTACTTGTGGGCAGTACCAGCACGTATCGTGCTCCATTCTTTTGAATTTTTTAAGTACGCCGCGAAGCATCCATTCCCCGTCAGTATTTGTGTGAGGAAATAATCCACCTCTCCATGTTTTCTTTCTGCCCATTCCCTGACGTTTGGTATTAGCTTTTTTGTCCACTCCGTTTTTCACGTTTGACTTGTCCATCGACTCTGCCGCGCATTTGCAGTGTTTTCTTTTATTGTTCTATTGATATCGGTTTCTCTCTTCTCGTATCTCCGTGTTCTTTCGTTTGCCATGTACTTGTAGTGTCTGTGTTCTACACGCTGAACAGATTTCTAATAGTATTCTACTTGAGCATCTCTGTATTTTTTTCCAACGCTCGTTGCTATAGCGGCGCCCCTTATAGTAATATGGAGTGTACTACCGAGGCTAGTACTCTTCTGCTTCTCAACGCATCTCCTCTGTTTGACATTATTCTGTCTAATGCTATTGCCGCTTTTGCAGCTTTTTCTGTGGCTTTCTTTATGTGGCTCGTTATTGTCATCTTCCTACTGAACTGTATTCCAAGATATTTTATTGTTTCACTCGTTTGAATGTGCGAATGTTGTTCATTTTCTACATTCAGTAGTGTAACCTTTCTTCTACCATCCAAGAGAACTGCTTCTGTTTTCCTTGGTCTGAGCCGTAGTTCTCTTGTCTTTATCTAATCACGAATAAGCAGACTGGTATGACTAATTTTTGTTTCCAAATCTTTTTTTGTTCTTGCCCTTGCTACGATTGCCAGGTCGTCCTCAAAGGCAAGTACGGTCACTCCTTACTGTACTCTAATTTTTAAGACCGCGTCATAGTATACGTTTCAGAGTAGCGAGCCTAGCACCGATCTCTGCGGTACTCCGCATGTTACATCTTTTTGCCGCTTCTCACTGATGTTCATTTTTCTGTTGGTGAAATAACTACATATTATTTTAATGAGGTAAAGGCTTATTTTCCAACGCCTTGATTCCTCTACGATACCTCCATGTGATGCAGAGTTAAAAGCATTTTTTACATCTAGCGCTACCTTGGCGCATGCATCTCTGTATTTATAGTCGCCGTCATTCGCTTCTTCAACTATTCTTTGTACTGTCTTTAGGGCATCGACCGTGGATTTCCCTCTGCTATATCTGAACTGTCTGTCTGAGAGATCTTCTTTATCTCTCATCTTTTCCTCTACTCTGGCTGCTATTAGTCTTTTTAGCAATTTTCTAAATTTATTTATCATGAATAATGGTCGGTAGGCTTTTTCTTTTACTTGGTTGTTGCCTTTTTCTATAAGTACAAGGGTACTGTCACGCTTGGCTTGCGCCTCGTGCCTCAAATTTCTTTTTTCTTATTTTTTATTTAGTGAGTGTTTTCTCTTTACAAGTTGTTATGAATAATTCAATTATCCAGCGTTTCGTAGTCATGCCAATACTCAAGGATAGGGGTATTAAAATTAACTTTCCAAAACTTTGGTCCTAAGCCCCGACTCCTGCGCCACATCTATGGTGCAATATGGAGCGTCTAAACTGTTTATTGTTCAAACTCCGAGCGCAAACGATTTCTAAATATTTTGACAGAATAATACTTTTTACATATTGAGCCACAGTTGTGAGAAATTAAGGTAGTACGTGCTTTTGTGCAGTTGGTTATTTTTGTAGCTGCTTTAGATTTATATAATAGACGACTAGCTTGATATTAGGCGTGAAGACTTAAGTATTGTGGTATTTCAATTTAAAATTTAAATTTCCCGGGTTAGAAGAGAAAAATAGGTACTTATTAAATGACAAAATGAAGAGGGAAATTTTAACTAAGTATGAATAAACTTTTGAATTTTTTTATTTTGTTGCGTTTAATGTAAATTAAATGTAAGCTTTTATCTTACTCATATTACCACTAAGTACTGAATTTTTAAAATATAGTTGTGGGAGTAGTAAAGGGAGGTTGTGATATAAACAAGCGAGAACAGTAAAAAAGGGTACAGTACTCTCTTAGTCCCTTTGTCTCTGTTTTAAATATCATAAGAAAGTGAAAAAGCTCAAACCATTTGCACATCTTTGATTATGTATAACTTCTGGATGTAGCATACTTGAAGACGAAAAAAGAGATGGAAATACAAATACGTAATCAAAGATATGCATATGGGTTTAGTGGTTTTTTATTTCCTTATAATATTAAAAAACATATAATTATCAGTGTACAAACTATATTTATAATTAGAAAAAGATTTCTTGGAAGAAAGTTAAAATTATTGTATAATAGAACCTATCTATCGCATACCTAGTCGGTACCGACCAGACAAAGAAGATGAGGTATATGGGACTGTGTTATTTGTATCTATTGAGTTATTTCACACTACTACTACCGTTATGTTAAATTTAGCATGCTTAGCTTCACTATCTGTGTTGGTTTTGGTCTGTTCTTTGCTA
Source organism: Ignelater luminosus (assembly GCA_011009095.1). Classification (NCBI taxonomy): domain Eukaryota; kingdom Metazoa; phylum Arthropoda; class Insecta; order Coleoptera; family Elateridae; genus Ignelater; species Ignelater luminosus. Next base: position 7,997 of record VTPC01083043.1, on the reverse strand, counting down.
TTATGAACGAAAACTATAATAACCTGTTTTCTAAACAAAAGATATACACTTCTTTTTTTTCCGTTTAAAAAGAACCTATGACCAGATTTTACGGGAAGCAATCAGTGGATTTACCCCATATATAATCACTTTGTACGAAGTTTTAGTTATTTCAAAGTATAATTTATTTGCCACAAAATTTATGACAAAAAAGGTGGTAATCCACAGCGACCTCTTGTAGGTGAAAGCTAGACCAACATCGTCTACCGTCAGCATGCTTTCAACCCCCAAAACAAATTACCCGTCTGTATTTTTCACCGCCATTTCTAAATCTATTAATTTCTGCCGTATTTTTTTATTCGCACAATACACCTAGATTAGCTTATTATTGGGCGTGGTATTTTCAGAACTCGTAAAGCGTGGCGTTTAATTTATGCATAGATACTTTATATTGTTATGACAACCCGTATATGGTCTAAATTAACTAATTTTCAGTCAATTTATCACTGATTCAAACTACTGATTTTTTAATTAGGTTTTTCGAAAAATCTGTGACTTCTCACATTTTAAAATGGCCTATGCATAATTCTCAAAGTCTCTTCTTTATTTCAAGGTATATTTGATAGTCAGGGATCAATTATTTTTTGAGATATGTTCGAATAAAGTAGAGGTACTTCCTTATGGCGTTTTTATATAGGAATATCCCAACCTTAACTAAAGATTTCAGTTATTTCCAGTAATAGCTGGTTTATTTGAGGCCAATGCTGCAACTGTACCAACAAATCCCAGTTACACTGTTTGCCTAATTCAGTCATTCCCCGTAATAACTAATTCAACTTTATTCTCCTGTGTAGTTTTATTGTGCTTAAGAACATTATCCAGAGAGCTTGAACTTAGTTCAAATATATCTCAGTTATTTCTGAATATTTTTTTTGATGGGGTTTTCGCGAAAAACTTTGTTGTTATTAGTAGAGTGGTGGACTTGTTTAAGAATTATGTTAATTTAAAATAAATTAAAAATTACTTTTTAGAAAAATAATTTAAGTCCACGGTTCATATGAAAGAATCATAGAATACAAACTAATATTAATTATTTAAAATAAGAATTACAACTAAAAAGCTATCGTATTGTATATAGTCCAGTCAAATGGTGCTCAAAAACGGATCGAAGTGGAAAGTTCTGGTGTAATTGTTTTTAGTGGCTTACTTTATGTTTTTGGGGTCTGAAGTCCAACAAAAATTTTCTTGGTAAATATGAGAAATCGTTAAAAAATCACAAATTTTTTTTGGTTTTTGGCTTATAACTTGGAAAGTAGACTTTCTACGCAAAAAGTGGTCCTATAGTAAAATAAAAAAGAGAAAATTTCCTACAATTTATGTTCTTATTATTTTTTGTACGACGTATGGTTTCTGCGGAAACGTAGATATAGGTACGGTATCTGTGAATATGCCTGCTAACGTACCTACTTATTTTTAGGTATCATAGATTATTATTATTAACCCTTATCCGGGCAACGTATTTTAGTTACGTTACCGGGCAAGGTGGGTCTAGTGGACTTTCAAAATGTTAAATTGTACAGGAAAGACAGAGTTTTGCCACTTGCTGCGATGAACAATGCAATCAAAACACATGATGAAACTATCCCCATTAATCCGATGACTATTTTCCAAAGAATCACGATTGCTAAACAATCTGATGAAGAACTTGAAGAATTTTTAAAATATGAATTGTACTCGTATCCATTGCCCCTTTTCGACGACTGTGGTATACGAAAAGGGACCAAGTCTGCTTTATACAAAGCATTTACACCAACTGAATGAGCAAATCTCCAAGGGTGTGTGTATGTTATAGATGGATGATATTTGCTGCACAGAGTCGTATGGAGCAGGGGTCAATCATTTTCATAAATTTGTGAAAGTTACGTTTCATTTGTTAAGTCCAAGTACAAGGACAGTGCGGTAGTTGTATTCGGTGGTTACCCCAAAGAAGAAAGTTGCAGAGGTACTAAACATGCTGAGCGACCAAGAAGATCACGCAAACAAACCTCAGTAGATTTGAAGTTCGACGAAACGATGGTGCCTACAGTGCCACAAGAAAAATTCCTAGGCAACCTGAAAAATAAAGACCGTCTGATTTCAATGTTGAAGGACAATTTTGCAGTAACTGACATTCATACAAAGCAGGCACAAGAGGATGCGGATACACTTATTGTCACCACAGCAATGGACCTTGCACAACAACCTAACCCTGTAGTTATCGTGGGTGAAGATGTAGATTTGCTGGTGATCATTATTGTTCGCTGTAGGGGTGTATATTCAAATGTATACTTTCTAAAGCTAGGCAAAGGGACAGTTTCACCACTCATTTTTTTCTCCTGACTGCAAACTTGATGAATCGATTGCTAATAACATCTTGTTTTTGCGTGCCATGGGAAGCTGTGAGACTACTTCAGCCTCATTCAAAAAAGGAAAAATGAGGTTCCTTCAGACTCTCAAGAAAAACCCTGTATTAAGTAAGACCGTTGTGATTCTTAAAGACCTTACAGCAGATGCTGATGCAGTTACTGATGCTGGCAATCGCTTTTTTGCCTCATTGTATAAGTTAGCTGACAAGGAAGCCACGTCATTAAACAAATTGAGATATAAATGCTATCTTAGGTCTGCATACAAGACATCAACCCATTTGGCATCCCAACCTCCTGAGGCTGCAGCTCAGCAACATTCCTTGAGGGTGTATTTTCAAGTTCAACAATGGCTTGGGAATGAAAAAGATCCTGAACAATGGGGTTGGAAAAAAACCAAACATGGTCTGGAGCCAGTAACCACACTACAGCCTCCAGCACCTGAAGCCGTTTTGAGACTTGTACCTTGCAAGTGCAAGAAGAGCTGCCAGATAAACTGTGGATGCAAAAAATCAGGCCTCAAGTACTCCAATATGTGCGTGAACTGCGAAAGCAGTTGCAATAACATGCTGCTTACTGAAATCGAAGAAGACGAAGATGACCCAGAATTCCCTGAAGTACTTGAAGGTAACTGTGCATAAATAATTCCATTTCACCTTTATTTTTTCACTCACTTTTTATTTGTGTGTTCCAAGATATAATATCCTAATACAGTTTCAATAATCATTCAATTTTCAAACAATTAGAACTAACTCATTGATTATTTTTCGTTCCTTCTTTTAGGCGTAGAAGAACTGGAAAGCATCACTGCAGAAATCATGGAACCTTTGACCAAGAGGGCTCTGTTTGACTTATGAGTCTCACTTCAACGTCAATAATAATTTAATAATGGGTATTTTATAGATTGCCTACCTAAATATTTTATTATATTGTTTTACATTATACTTATCAACCACGAATCGCCGTTTATCATTTTGTTGTACCTACCTCACCTAACGTTAACGTTCTACATATCTACCCAGACATATAATGATGCATTTATGTTATGTGTCTTCAATAAGGAGGCGGCTGACATACTTCGTGCATTCAAGTCATTGCTTTTCTCATAACTATTCAAGGTCCGAAAAATTACTTACACATACATTGTAGAGAATTTTATCTGCTTTTTCAAAGTATAGGTGTTATGAAAGGAAAGTCTAAAAAAATGTGTTTTTTTGCTATTTTCCGAAAATTACTGATTTTTGCCGGTATTTATGATCGAAACTAGTTTTATTGTTTTTCAAAATATTCTCCATTAAGATTGATACACTTTTCCATGCGTTTCAACCAATTTTCGAAACACTTTTTCCACTCTGTTTGAGGCAGCTCCAAAATATGCGTTTTGAAACAAAAAACGGCTTCTTCTGGTGTTGAAAATCGTTGACCACGCAGTTTGTTTTTGATGTACGGGAATAAAAAGAAGTCATTGGGTGCCAAATCAGGGCTGTATGGTGGATGGCCCATCAACTCGACCTTCTGGCTGGTTAAATATTCAATTGTTTGAGCAGCGGTGTGAGAGCTTGCATTGTCATGATGAAGAATGATTCGCCTCTTCTTTGAAGTTTTCCGAATTTCTCCAATGACTTCTGGCAAACAAATGGTAGTGTACCATTCAGAGTTGACCGCCTTACGTTGCTCTAACGCCACTGTTGCCACATGACCGGTAATGCCAAAGAAACAGGCAACCATTTGCTTCGATGTGCTTTTTCCGCGAACAACTTTTGTTGGATTTGGCTCGTCTTGAAAGACCCACACAGTTGATTGTTGTTTTGTTTCGGGGTCATATGCGTAGATCCATGATTCGTCACCTGTGCAGATGTTATACACAGCCTTTGATGCACCTTTCGCAAATTTTTTCAACATTTCAATGCACCAGTCGACGCGAGCCTTCTTTTGAGCATTGGCCAGGTTATGCGGAATCCAACGGGAACAAATTTTTTTTACGGCCAAATGATCATGTAATATCTTGTTGATGCTAGTCATACTAATGCCCAAAGATGCCTCAATCTCACGGTATGTCACATGACGATCTTGTTTAATCAGTTCACGCACAGCATCGATGTTTTCAGGCACAACGACAGATTTTGGACGACCTTCACGGATTTCGTCCTGGAGTGAACATCGGCCACGTTTGAATTCATTATACCAGTTTTTGACAGTGCTGTAGGATGGAGCTTCATCGCTATATAATGTATTAAGTTCATTGATGCACTCTTGTCGTGATAATCCACGTCGAAAGTTATGAAAAATAATTGTACGAAAGTGTTTACGGGTCAATTCCATTTTTTACTAGGGAATGCACTTTTCAATTAACTGCAAACAACACTAATCGCAAACAACACTAATCGCACTCAAATGACAAAATGTTGTGGTTGAGGTTATGTTCAACAATGTAAAGTTTACACCGGAAATGTAAGCTGACGCCTGGAAACAGTCAGTGTTGCCAAGGCCAGAAATATAAATAGCAACCCTCGTAATTATATATTGTAAATTTAAGAATACAAGTATCTAAACAATTTATCTTTTTATTTATTGTAATAGAAACATACAATGCGCAAAAGTTATTAAGCGATTTAGATCTTTCAAATTCTCATTTAATTTGGTAAAAGCTGTACTTAATCCTAAACGCACTGCCATAAACTATCAGTAAGATGTATAATTACAATAGAAAGCAGCTACGCAGGGAATTCCTTAATTTCTAGTTGCTTTGTAGTCACCCGAGTTGAAGACGGACAACAAAAGAAGTTTAAAGTTTTACTGTCCATTGATTAGAAATGTATTTGCATTGATAAAGAATAAAAGGATAAAAAACAAAAAGTTAAAATGCCCTAGTGAATTAATTCGTGTTATTAAAAGAAACGAAAATTATTACGTACAAGAAAGCTTTTCAATCAAAGCATTTAACTTGTAAAAACAAACCACAAGATCTTGTCACTATTTTCAAATCTCTTAGTTCAGAATTTCCTGTAGCATGTTCTTTCCGGACGAATTATAGGTCTTTATATGGCCATAGGTGTTCAAAAATAAATAAAAACAATAATTTACGAAACAGACACTCTTTGTACGTTAAATTAAGATCAAGTGATATGATACAACACAGGAATTAGCAACCGTTCGTTCAGATAAAGCGGAAGAATTATTCAATAGTGCTGTTAGAGAAGAACATATCCAAGATATATTGAATAATGCATCGTTAGCTACACTAGAAATACCTGCTACAATTCATCTTTCACCTAATAGGTCTATTGAGTCTTTACTTCTGCTTACCTCTACACCGATGAAGTCTTTAGCTCTAAAATATTTCATATCACAACGTAAAGCCGAAATCATTATTCTCTTTGAAATAGCAAACTGAAGAGAGCGCCTCATCATTCAACTCTACGAATTATCCAGTAAAAGAGGATTTTGATAACGAACCTGATTGCAACATTACTAGAGAAACTCTCGATATACCGGATGAACTTCAAAACGTTTCTGGTTCATATTGTAATATAATCTTGCTAAGACAGTCTCAGAATGTTCTGAACCAAGTTGCTATGGGAAAGTACAGTAACTGCACTATTGAAGAAGGTAGTTTTATGATATCCCAGAAAGTTTTGGAATGCCATTTATGACGGACACAAACTCAAAAGTGGTTACTACATTTATGTTCTTAGAAATCGTATCAGAAAATATGGTATGTAAATAATATCTGTTAGACACAATATCAAGTGGATATGCTATAAATACGACAAAGTTTGAAAAGTACACGATAAAAACTGCAGAACTCGATATCCCTGGTATCCTATGCCAGTAAGCCTCCACAAGATATTAATACACGGACCAGATGTGTTGAGCCATTTTATGTGTCCAATTGGACAGTTGTCCGAAGACGCTTTCCTGGCTCGCCATAGAGAGTTTAGGAAATTTCGTGAACATCACACCCGGAAAATGTCAAAGTGTAATTAACATCTTTTGCATTTGCTCTTGATATCTTCAGATCCTCTAATTACCAGCATTCGAACGCTATCAAAAAAAATGTGGAAGTTTATCAGAAAAGGTCAAATCTCTTCTTCAGATCCCTGACAAAGCAGTACACTCTGTAGAAGACTGGCGATGACCAGGAGAAAGAAGACTTATAAAATGATAAAGAATATCATTTTTACTACTAAATAGTAATTAAGTTAACAAGTGCAAAATAGAAACGAAATGTTCCAGAACGTTAACAGTCGTTTCAGTTGAGATTCTATGAGGCAAAAAGTCGAAAAGTAAACTTGTATTAAAGACTGCGCCGTATGGCAAGTAGTATTATCAATGTCCAAATAGATTGCAAAATGCGCTTTGGGATGTTATTAGACCCTACGTAGATAATTCTATACCTGAAAAGTTCAAGCTTTTATACTGCAGCAAAACGATATTAGAAAGAAACTTTCAAGGAAGAAATTTCTATGTTCTCTCCATTGAGAGAATATACAGTGTGTCCGAAAAGTATGGAATATCCTACATATCTCAGTAAATATGCATTTTATGGAAAAATGTTTCCTATAAAAGTTGTTTAGTGTTTAATTTTACATTACATGGAAATACCAAATAACTATTTTAAAAAAAACAAAAGCGCAACGAATAATGCTTCAAATTTTTTTAATGGGAAAGTATCCCTTTATTGTACTCATTTGATAGAGAATGTTTTTCTCTTTTCAATGATGTAAAACTTTGATACACTTGCATAAGTAAATTTTGATTAAAGCGCAAAAAATTGTTTGAAACTTTATTTCAATATTCATCTGTTACGAATTAAAAATTTTGTATAACTACACTCTACAGTTCATAGAAGGTGTTCAAAGTGTGCACCATTTACAGCTTGGCGATGATAAAGTCGTCTTTCAAATTCATTTACTGCAATTTGAATCGTTTCTGGTGTGATAGCTCTAATCTCTGTTCTAATACGGTCTTTTAGAGTATCAATATCTTCAGGCATATCGACATAAATCTTATTTTTGAGATTAATCAAGTGAACTTAAATCCGGCGAGCGAGCTGGCCATTCTACTGCACCTCTTCTGCCTATCCATCGATAAGGGAAAGTATTATCAAGAAGCTGTCTGAAATTAATTCCGAAATGAAGAGTAGCCCCGTCTTATTGCAACCATATTCTGTTATGGGGTACATCTGGATCTAGTTCATTAGGAAATAGAAAAGCTAAAGCAGGAACTATGTCAAATCTTAAAAAATCTAGATAAGCATCCGCTGTTAAATTATGTTCTATAAAAAAAGCTCCCAAAATTTGGGTTCTAATAATTCCTGCCCAGACAATGACTTTCTGCTGATATTGGGTGTGCCCTTCTACATACCAGCCAGCATTTAGCGAAGACCAGTAGCGCGTGTTTTGTTTGTTAATGGTACCATTCAAACACAACGTTGCCTCATCAGTGAAGAGGATATTTTTATGAAAATTTGCATTTTCCTGAAGCCTATGTGTTACTTCTTTGCAAAATTGCAATCTTCGATCTAAATCATCTTCTAATAATTCTTGAACCATACAAGGTTTATACGGATGCCACTTCTCCTTTCTTAGAACTTCGTGTGCAGTGGATTTCTTC
>VTPC01083015.1:0-10173 GCA_011009095.1 Ignelater luminosus | reverse complement strand
TTACAATTTTTTTCAGCTTTTAGCTTCAACTTTTCCTTGTTTTTAGATAGCTGTGGAAAAGTCCATTGGTTTAGAGTTGGTAAGTTTTTTTTGCAACTAAATTTAGTTATCTTCTTAAGATAAATTTTGTTTCAGTAAAGTTCGCGGCACAGTTTTTCCTTTGGAGTTTAAAATTTTTTCTATTTTTCATAAATTTGATATAACATAAGGTTTCCTAACCTCCAAGCATTTTAAGATATCATTTATACGAGTGCAGATTTTTATAACATTTCTATATGAGTTGAGTTGTTTGTTAAACTTGATTATTTTATTTTAATTCTTCATAAAAGTTTTCTTAAATATTACATGTGAATGATTAATTAAGCTATTATTCTAACTTTTGATTGAGTTAAATTATAATTTTGGTAATTTGGGTTTAATAGTCCAACGGTAACTTTTTTGATTAACAATATTTCAGTCCCAATATTAAATAATCTTTAATTATACAATTGTTGTAAACAAATTTGTAAAATTTTAGTATCTGAAAAATTTTCTTTCAATAACTAAAACTCAATCTTATATGCCTAATTTGAAATCTTGAAAAAAACCGTTGATATACAGGGTGCCTTAAGGTTTGACTTGCCGTAACTTTAAGTTAAGTTAAGTCGTCATATTTATTTATATGTTTATTAAAGAGCTATATTTATACATTTATTATATTCCTATATTCATGTCAATTGTTGTTAGTGTATGAGAATTAGGATTGTTGTATATGGCCATCATTGCTGCCTTAGTAAAGGACTTTTTGTGTCTATGGTTGTTGTAACTTTGAGATTATTGTAAAATTCTGTGTTCTGTTGGTTGTTCCTGCGAGAGCTGGCGCTATTATTGAATAAACTTTGTTGATTACCCAATTAAAGGAAGTTTTATTGAGTGTATATCTCCTTCTGAACCGCCCCAAAAGCCACCTTCTGAGTTTAGCCGTCCTAGGACCTTTGTTAGTACCATTTAAACTAGAGAAAAAAAATTACAATGTTTTCCATAAATATACTGATGAAAATGCGAACAAGCAAACAGAATAACCAAGAGTTCCTTTTCTATTTGTGAATATCTTTTTTGTGCACCTGTCATGGCTTTTCAGGCATCACAAGGTATTTTATTTTATAATGACACTGCAGTCAGTCCATCTTTTGAAGCATTCGCAAATAAAATGCAAGAATTATTGACTTTATAATATTGCAGGACTGGTTTACTTGTGAGATTGTCTCTAGATAATCTACTGCTTTTTTGTTTATCCTCATTCCAGTGCTATGCAATATTTTTTTTACAATTCTCTTAAAGGGGCAGTAATTTGAGAAAAAGCTTGAATACACGTTCCAACATATGTAACCATTCCCAAAAATCGTTGCAAGTTTTTCTGTTTGTTTTCTAAAATGACTTTTATCTTGCTATTATTTGGACTGAGTCTATCTACAGTTATTTGACGTCCTGTGTTAGTTTAATTTTTGTACTCCAAAAACACATTTACTCTTGTACTGGAGATCCATAGCTTAAGGTATGTATTGAGTAGGTTAATAAAGGTACTTTCTTAGGTTTTTGATTTTTATTTAATTTTCTCTGCCGGTTTCGTTCTGATGATGTTCCTAGATAATTCTTTTCGTTTCAATAAATCGTTTATGAGCAAATGCAAGAAAGGCATAAAATTGTTAAATTATTTTATGCTTATGGCGAGTAACGAAGATATCGCTAAAACAGATTTAATTTGCCAAACAGGTGATCCGAATAAAGCTTCCAAGAACTCATACGTAATCATTTAAGAAATAATCATTCCTCACGTTTATACGATGTTTATAGCTTTGTTTCTTAAAGGGCGGCTACTAGGACCTTGACGGCGGAGTTTTAGTAATTAGTGGCGGATTACGGGACCAAAGTGTCGGTTTTAATGAATTATTTTTTTTCTCATATAAAACTAAACGTTGAATGACTTTTGACGATTGAGCATGTATACCATTTGAATATGCATGACTATACAGAAAGTGTCATTGATAAATATTAATTCGTTTTAAATTTAAACGAATTTAAACTTCAAAAATTCTTTAGGTGGCAGGGGATTGATGCTTTTAGCCTATAACGTCAATTAAAAGTTGGACTGCTTCAGAATTAAATATTTCTTTGAATCTTTTGATTTACGTGAATGGCCTGGTGTTATGATTCCACCGTAGGAACAATGCTTGTTTTCCGTTTCCAATTTTGTTATTAAAACTCTATGAATATTCGCTGCCGAAGATAAAATTTTTACCGACTGTTGTTTGGATTCTTCTATTGATATCACAACTTTATGTTTTTCTAAAATCTAAAGTATCATCCTGAAGACTTTTTGTCTCTTATACCATTACTTTTTAAACCACAAATCATTATACATTGTTTTATTCTTTAAGTTTATCACATATTGTTAAGTTGGTTGACCTTGCATTTGTTTTCTAGTAAAGAACTTAATGTCTTTCTAAATTACTTTTAGGTTTAAAGTATTCCTCAAATTTCTCAATTAATTTATCTATTTTATTAATTAAATTCTTTTCAAATTTGAATTTATTATACAGGGTGTCCCTAAAGGTCAGTACAGTGTCCTACCACAAATTTCTCAGACCATGATAGGACGATTTAACCAAACTTACCTTTATCCGGTTGTCAAAAATCTTAAAAATATTTCCATTTCTTTAAATAACAAAAGAGTACTTTTAGTGATTAGAATTAAATTTAGGAAGTGAATGTGTACTGGTGTGACGCACTTCCTGTCGGTCGGACGATGCTCGGGCGCCAGATTTGATGCGATCAGACGAGGGCTCACCGGGTAGCTACAATGGAAACCGGTAACTCCAGGCGTCGAACAGGCAGCAAAGATATTCCTACAGGATGCACAGAAATAAAACACTATTGTACTCCAAGCACTATCTATTTCAAAAAGGCACACAATAGATACAAGCAATGTTACAAGCTTTACTAACTCTAGCCAATCTGTGCAGACAGATGGGAAAGTGAATGCAAGCAATTTTTGTTTTATTCCTACTGAATTCTGTTTTTAGTTTCGTTAGTGCTTTGGGTTTGCTGTTTTGTATTTAGTCTTGTTTTGGTTTAACTTCTATCTTCAATAACAGGGATGTAATAGGTAAATGTATTGGCTTTCGTTTTAATTATAATTTGGAATTTTAGTAACACACATTACGCATTAGAAAAATATATCGACAAGCTTTGGGTCCTTGGGCAATGTCAAGCAAACGGCAGTGATGCGGCTAAAGTTCATGCTCACGTTATACGATTACACGAATTGCAAATCAAAAACTTTGAAATACTGGAAACATTCTTCTTGTTCCTAGTATTAATAGGAGTCGATCAAAAGCTGCCAGATATCAGAATGAACAAGCTGTTTTAGATGCCATAGCGGAAGGCCCAAGTACACAAACAATTCCAGGAATTGTAAATACATCCAAATTCACAGTACATAGGATTATAGAAGATGATAGGCTTTACCCTTGCCATAAAACTAGGGTACCAATTCTGACGCAGGAAGATTGTGAAAAATAAGCTAACTTTTGTGAATGCATGCTGAATAACATATTTTGTACAATAAAGTTATATTTTCGCGTAATAAAACATACTGCGTTTGATGTACCATAGTACCGGTACTTTGAGCAATCGTTATATCAATCATTGCAAACAGTAGTTCATGATTCACTCTATAGGTTTTATCACTGATGTGTACTAAGGTATGGTCGAGGGGGCCATTTTAGACACCATTCTTGTACTTTGATTTTGCGTGCTCTCAGCAGTTTTTTTACAGTATTGAAATTGGATATGCCTGCATAACCTCGTCCAAAAAGGTCTTGTATTGTTCCAGTACATCAAAGTTTTATTTCCTTTTGATGCAGGCAAAGAGGAACCTCGCATACAAAGCATTTTCTTTTTCAAAAGTTCGCTTGTATTCGCTGTGCCCAGATGAACCATCACAGCCCTATTTTGACACTTAAGTTATTTTGTCGCCCATGGATGCAAGTTCTTCTTTGGTCTTAGTTTTTAAAATCTTTTCTGTAGTGTGATCCAGCAATTCTTGCAAATCCGCACAGGCGTAACCTTCCGTTACCTTAACATCTGTAGGATAACATTGCTTCTTTGAGTACAAAACTTTATAGTAAGGTGGGAAAATATTACAACCCACTGCTTTGGTTGCATTTTTAATTACTTCATACTGAAACTTTGATAGAGAAGCATCCAGAATTAAAGCGAAAGCTTTTTCTGCACTAAACTGAGAACAACTTGGTGATTTATCTAGAATCTTATTAGCGGCTGCAGTAATAATTTCCTCAGAAACGTTGTCACATAAGCTTTTAACTTTTTGTCGTTTTGTTCGATCGTAGCATTCTTCAAATGAGTTTTCTGGTCGTCCACATCAGAGACGTTTTGAAGGTGTTTGGTTCATTTTCCAGAACAGTTTTCATGGAACTTGAAGTAATTTAGAAATATACCACTAAGCCATTTAGCATTCTTCGACAAGTAAGGTTTCTTGTTTCATGTTACAGCTTGCCACCATCGTCCAAAGTTTGGTAAAAAATGTTTACTCAGTTCATGACATATTTCCTTCATCACTGTCTGTGTTACTTCTGGATAGCTACATTTCATGTTTTCAAGACATTTATGCACTTTGCGATTACTCGACAAAATAATGTCAACTAGGTCTCGATAAGTTATACTAAAACTTGTCATGATTTCAAAAATACAGTGTCACCTTTTCAAAGAAATGATGACTTATGAACAAAGAAATATGATCAACCCTTTTTTTGTAGAAAAATCGAAGTCGATTGGATAATTACCCTCATTATGATTAATTAACTTCGCTGTAACCAACCAAAGCCGCAGGTTACCGCGGCTGAAATCTATTTGTTTATGTAATTATGGGTTCAATGCATCATCCGCACCTTATTTTGCTTTGAGGGTCGCTGTGGTACAGTAGGTTATGGCCAATTAACTTTCAAGATATAGATAAAAAGGTACTTTAAATGGTCTCTACAATATAATTAGAAACTTTATAAATGATCTACTATTGCATTTTAGTACCTAATTAGTTGCATTAACAGCCAAAGTAGTAATTTTTTCAATTGAATACTAATATGTTTGTAATCGCCCTTAGACGTTGTAGGATTGTTTTTACTTGAAATAGGGTTTTGTTCAATACTTGACTTTAATGTCATATTTTAGAAATTCTAGTTTAAAATATCCACCTAACCCTCTCATATTAAATTATACTTAAAAATGTTGGTACGTATATCGAACATTCGAAAAAATTGACTTTTTTCTTCCCCATAAACCACTGTGCCTTGTGGCATGTGGGTGCAACAAGCTGGCAATGATAATCCTTTACAATAATTTGTGTTATGCGGGATATCTGCGATTTACTGATTAACTGTGATTTGCAAAGCTACAGGATTTCTAATCTTTTTATTATTTATTTATTATTATTGTACCTTATCAATTCTGCCTTCCGTCAATAAATAACTTGTAGCTTCAATCGCGCATTTTATTTCAGCCGCTGCGCTTTAGTCCGTCGGTATTCACATATGTAACAAATCAGTAGGTGAAATAGTTTAAAACTAAATGGAATTAAGTAATTCATTGTTACTTTTTGTAATCAAACATTTCTGTATCAGATTCAGTTAAATTAAACTCAGAAATAAACAAAAATCTAATCAAATTAGAAATTCTTTATTTATGCCTCAAGCTTAGCGAACTTTGGTACATCTCATGACAAAAATTTAAGAATAATTTTGTTACTAAATGTGTTTAAAGAGAATCAACCATCACAAGTTCCAAAAATAGATAAATTCCATCTTGCAGTTACTTGAGAAGCCGCTCACATACTAAACATAAAAGCAAAAGATATTTCCCGTTGCACTTTTCTACTGCAGTTAAAAGGCTTCTGCCACATAGTACACTACTTAATGCTTTATATTTGTTACAGCTATAGCATGAAATTTAAGAATTCTGTGTTATAAAAAATTCTTTATTCTAAATAATTCCGTCACATTAATTTATAATTCCTCTGACAATGAGAAAGGTATTATTACTTCAGCAACTAACCTACTTGCTGCGCAGACACGTCAGCTTAGTAAATAAAAACTAGATTCTCTTAACAAACCCTCTAATTATCTTAATCAATTTTCATTTCTATTGTACGTGGTTACCACAAAATTATACCCACTTTATCATATTTAGCGCAGCGATCTACATCGTCGCATCTGAAGCATTGAATAAAAATTATTTTACCGGACCCTAATTCTCTTCGACACTTTGTAGGACATCCGGTACGTATACAGGTAATAATATTAACTACATTTTTGCAAAATATCTCATTTTTAAATCTCCTTACGTACAAAAGTTTTTAATTTTATTCTTTTTCCGTACGTCGATTTTATATTACACCAGGTTTTGCACCTGTATAAATCAAAATTCACCAGCACAAATCACAGATTAAAAGTTAACTTTTTAGCATATATGGAAAACGGAATGGTTACTGAAATACCAATAACTTTGAAGCTGCCATTATTGGGTTTACACAAGTGTGGGCTCTTTACCAACAATGCAATAAGAAGATACTTTATTATGGCCCTATCTGTCTTTTTTTTCGGCAACCTGTTTATAATATCTATGATACAGTTTATGAATATTGAAAGGGGTGCAGCCGATTTTGTACGTAATTTAGAAGGAGTATTTGCATATGCTCAGGTAAGGAATACCCTTTATCAAATAATTAAAAGAGAACATTCAAGATATAATTACAGCAACTTGGGAAAGTATCAGTTACAATATACTACTTCAATGATTTAAAAAGGCTGTTGGAAACAACCAAATTATTTTGGAAACCGAATATGTGCAATCAACGAACTGAAACAACACTAAATTCCATGTATAGCAAGATTTTACAGTTGCAGAAATTTTTTTTGATGACTATTGCTGTTACTGCTGTTCCTTTAATGCTAGTTCTACTCTTAGAGAAAGTACCTGCAATTGGAATTTGGACTTTAAAAGGACACGATACACTTTATCATTTCGTTATTGCTGAACAAATTATCTACATGCCTTATGTAGGAGTCCTAGTTTGGGCATTCGAATGTATGTACCTGGGATTTTGTGTTGAAATAATTGTTCAATTTAAAATTTTGTCCCATCACTTGGAAAAGCTGACAACAGAAGGTAGCACCACTAAAGAAAAGGAACTAAATTACTTAGAAAAAATAAATGCTTGCATTCGGCATCATCAACTAATGTTGTGGTAAGCAACAAAGTTGTGCCTATGATTTTGTATATAAACTACTTTATTACTTTATAGGTTCATAAAGAAATTTCGACAAATATTTTCCTTATTATTATTAACTGAATATCTTACAGCTGGTCCTCTTATTTGCGCTGAATTATTTGCTGCATTTGAAGGGTTAGTTTACAGTTCTCGTTAACTAATAAGTTGTATTGGATATATAGTGTGTTAAATGTAACTAAGTATATATCTTTTCTAGGCAATCCTACCGAAATAAAATGAGACACATTTTTATATTTTTTGCCCTCGCCTTCCAACTAGGCTCTTATTGCATTCCAGCAGATTATGTAACAGACGAGGTAATAACAGCCATGAATTTTTTCTTTTGATTGATTATCGGATAACGTACTACTCAAAAATGATTAATTAAATTTTTAGGCTTTGTCAGTATCATATGCTATCTATTCTTCGAAATGGTACGCTAATCATTTTCCTTCTTTGAAAGTGCCATTATTGCTTATGATGCAAAATGCCCAACAGGAAATTACTATAAGAGCTGGAGGATTAGTTGTTATTAACACACAAACTTTTGTCACTGTAAGTTTCACGTATAATTGCGCTTAATTTCTCTAAATAAATGATTGTGTATTTCAGGTATTAAAGGTGGCATGGTCTGCATGTTCTATAGCGAGGGGACTGAGGCAAAACTAAATTGAATCTGACAAACTATTTTTGGTGGTTACTTCTCACAGAATCACAATGCAAGGAAGCTCACTTAGAAATAGTTTAGTTGCTGCAGCTAGTAAGACACGCATTTTGCACACTGCAAAATCATTTCTACACTACAAAGCACTTCGATTTATGAGCATTTGTTCAAAATAAAAAATTTCACTAATGTTGTTTATTTCTTTGTGAAATGTTACCATATTGGGTAATTGAAAATGACACATACACTCATGCTAAAATTTAAATAGTAAAATGGAAAAGATGAAGCGTTTCATAACAAAGTTGAGGGATCGCTATGGGAACGTATGAAAACTCAAATTGCGATTGACAAAATAAGATAAGACATAATCTGATTACAGGTAGTACTTTGTACACAGAAGAACATACTAAAAGTCCTGGTGTCTCAGACTAATCGGTCAATTTAATTCAGTTGATGCCAAGTTTTCAGAAATTGCATAAAGTGTCGATGCTATTGAGTTTCACTAAAATGCAATGAGTGACACTTATATAAATTTCTTAAAATTTGGGTTTTCTACAGTATTTCAAGGAATCTTTGCAGCAAAAATGCACGACACAATCTTTAGCAAACTCATTTTTTTATCGGCTTGGTTTGTTAGTTTAGTTCTTCTAGCGACTCTAGTCTGATGCAAAGCTGCTTTAACATGTTGCCGCAGTTAATGTATTTTGTTTCTACACCCCTAAAAAACCAAAACATTGTGCTTTTACGAATTGTCAATTAATTATACAAATACGTTTAAGTATTTAGCATTTACCATTGCTATTAATAATTATACTTAATAAGTAATAATAATAAAATAGACACTTTCCGCTAAAAAACAGAAGTGTAAAATGTATATACGAGTATAAGAAAATACGAAGTTTCATAATTTATGAATTTATCCATAAACCTTTACCAGTTATATTATAAAGTAATGACAGACAATTATTAAAAATAAACTAATTATTACAGGAGTACGATTTACTTACCTCTTTATTGCAGGGGTTACAAAAAATTTCGTTTTTATCAGATGAAAAGTAGTCATAATCACTCAACTACTGTTTTATTAAAACATTTTTTGGGAGTTTTTCTTATCTCATTTTGTATGACACTAACTTTAAAACAATTAAACTGCTGGGCTTGCCAACTTAGGTACTACGTTATTATTTCTTTTACCGTCAGCACAAAACTACTACAGCCGAATAAATAATTTTAAGTTTTGAGTAGATGCCTTTTATCTGTTGATTTATTTTATTAAAACATTTTTTGGGAGTTTTTCTTTTCTCATTTTGTATGACACTAACTTAAAAACAATTAAACTGCTGGCCTTGCAAACTTAGGTGCTACGTTATTATTTCTTTTACGGTCAGCACAGAACTACTACAGCCGAATAAATAATTTTAAGTTTTGAGTGGATGCCTTTTATCTGTTGAAAAGAAGGAGTAGCGATAACCAATAAAAAAGATTTGGTGGGCCTTTTTAAAATTCTTTAGCTAAACAGCAAACAAATTTAAAACCTATCATGTGTTTCTCATTGTGCAACAATTTGGATGTACCTGTAGTTGTTGTAGAGTAAACCTAAAAACTTTTTTGTAAATTTATATAATGGCCTGCACCTGAATCGTTTTTCAAAAATAACTCCTAAATCCCGAACAACTTCTACCCATGAATATTAAATAAGTATTTATCTACCGTTTACATACAAGAATGATAATATTTGTAATTTATTCGAAGCTCTAAGTTTTCAGATGAA
Source organism: Ignelater luminosus (assembly GCA_011009095.1). Classification (NCBI taxonomy): domain Eukaryota; kingdom Metazoa; phylum Arthropoda; class Insecta; order Coleoptera; family Elateridae; genus Ignelater; species Ignelater luminosus. The sequence goes on along the minus strand of VTPC01083015.1, from coordinate 414 downwards.
AATAGAAAATAGGCATAAAAAGCAAGTTAAAGCTTCATTCACTATATTTGAATTAGTAATTAGAATTAGCACTTATAATTGAAGAGTTCGGATGTAAAACCTGGTAACCAACAAAAGTCACTTAATAAATAGCAAGATTTTAGAGCTTGGTGAAAATATTACAGGAACATATTACTTTCTCTTGTGGTCTTACTAGAATCATACAGTAATTGCATGTTTTATCTACAAATAATAAATGTTTTTTATGCGTTCTAAAAATTTTTTTCTTTGGTAAAATCTTGTATTTTGAGATTAACTGTTTGTACTTACCACCTTTAACACAAAATTATTTGGGTATATCACAGTTTCTTTAGAAAAAAAACTCTAACTAAAAACTAAAGACTTTATTTAAAAAAATGAAACGTTTACAAAGTA
>VTPC01083011.1:0-13337 GCA_011009095.1 Ignelater luminosus | reverse complement strand
TTTTTTGTTAATAAACGTTTAAAATTGAAAAAAAAGTCTCATTTCATAGGTATACACCTTTATATAAAAAGAGATAAAAAGAACAGCAAGAATTAGAGACCGGTAACCCTACTAAATCTCACAAACAAGGTCCTAGCAAATTGTGTCAATGGAATATTAAAAGAGCAAGCAGGAACAATACTGGGAAACTACCAAAATGGCTTTAGACCGAACAGATCCATCATAAACATGATATACATCTTAAAACAAGTAATACAAAAGACGTGGGAGTATAACAGAAGAATACATATAACCTTCCTTGACTTCAAAGGCGTCTTCGACACAATGAATAGAAAAGAAATGCTGGAAGCAATGATATCGCTGAAAATACCAATACAAATGACCCTGGAAAATAGAAAAGCTAAGGTGAGATTTCAGGAAACAAAAACAGAATCGTTTGAAGTAAATAGATGAATAAAACAAGGAGACTCTATTGCCTTAACATTATACTAGAAAGCGCCATAAAAAGAGTAAAGCTAGATAAAAAAAGTATTATAGCCAATGGACTACAAATAACAGCTTACTCAGATGATGTAACCATAATCATCAGAACAAAGGAAGATCTGTGGGTTGGCAACTAAGTAACTTCGGTTTTCACTCATAGGAAGCGTTGCTTTATTTTTTTTAATGACTTCTGTTAGTCATATACTTTGCCTTTTGACATTTGATATCAGTCACATTGAGGTTACTTTAGAAGCAAGTGGTGCGTGATTTTTTTTTGTAGCTAATAGTTGTGGGTCAATTTTAAAATGGAACGCAGAAACGAACATTTTCGGCATATTTTACTTTTTTATTTCCGTAAAGGAAAGAAAGCTGCAGAGGCTCACAAAGAGATACGCGAAGTTTATGGTATTGATTGCTTAACAGAGCGCACGTGTCAGAATTAGTTTTAAAAATTCCATTCTGGAGATTTTTCCCTCAAAGATGAGCAACGTTCTGGTCGGCCTACTAAAGTTGATAATGACCAATTCCAAGTCATAATTGAAGAGGTTTGTCATATAACTGTTCGAGAGATTGCAGAGAGGTTAAATGTATCGCACACAATAATTGAAAAACACTTAAAATGTCTTGAACTCGTTAAGAAGCTCGATATTTGGGTACCGCATGAATTGAAAGAGATTTACCTAACACAACAAATCAACATTTACGATATGCACCTTAAGCACAATAGAATCGATTCTTTCTTGAAAAGAATCATCACTGATGATGAAAAATGGGTCATTTACAGTAACATCATTCGAAAACGATCATGGTGCAAGCACAATAAATCAGCACAAACCACATCCAAAGTTGTATTGCATAAAAAAAGATCATTCTGTCAATTTGGTGGGATTACAAAGGTGTTGTGTATTTTGAGCTGCTTCCAAGGAACCAGACGATCAATTTAGATGTTTACTGTTAACAACTTATGAAACTGGACGACGTAATCACAGAAAAACGGCCAGAATTGGCAAAACCCATGATAATGCAAGGCCTCACACATCTTTGGCACCTCGTGGAAAATTATTGGAGCTGATTACCATTTATTTCGAAGTTTGCAGAATTCTTTGAACGGTAAAACTTTCACAAATGACGATAATCTTAAATCGCACTTGGTTGAGTTTTTTGCTGATAAGGACCAGAAGTTCTATGAGCGCGGAATGATGAAGCTGCAAGAAAGATGGCAAAATGTCATTGTACAAAATGGAAAATATATAATGGATTAAAGATTATTCTTTGTATTAAAAGGAACGAGTTTTATTTCATACTACAAAACCAAAATTACTTAGTTGCCAACTCGTAATACGAGCCCTAGAACGTCTAGAAAAGGAGACACGAAAATTAGGTTTGGAAATAAATGAAGATAAAACAAAATATATGAAGATATGAAAAGAAGAGACAAATAGACAAGACCAAATAAAAACACAAAAACACAAAGTCTACTACTCTACTATCTATTCGTCGGGTAATTACACTGATTAACAAGTTGAAACTTTTTGTCTGGTTCCTAGTTACAAATAAATGATCTTGAATCATTGTTTCATGCAGACTCCACATCTGCTTTTGGGTTTTCTATAACACGTATAGTTTCCGAGATAAACGTGATTTTGTTTCGAAATAAAACTCTAAAACGACTAGATGCATTTTATATTACAAACTGTACATAAAATGCATTAAAATATTTTATTTGACAGTTTTCTTTCGCGTAATGATGTATTAGGGTCTTCTCTAATCAGTAACCAATAGTAATCACTCAACATGTTCGAATTCCATCTTCCCTGGTACCAGTTTTCCAACGGTAAATGATCTTAATGAAAAGGCTTTCCATGCTCATCACTTACAGCTCCCAAATTGTATGGGGAAAAACTCAAATGCGAATGTAAATAATGCATGTTTAACGACATATTATATCCCATTTTACGGTAAGCTGTCAACATTTCGTCGACGAGGTTTTTGAAATTTTCCGCTTTGTTTTTGCCCGGAAAGCCCTTTAGGACAGATTTGAAACAATTCTACGCCATCTTTTCCTTTTCTTGTACAACCGCAACGAAACCGCTGTTATTTATTAATTGCCGAATTTGGGGACCCACAAATTTGCCCTTCTTTATCTTAGCTTTGCAGATTCTTGGAAATTTTTCTTTTATGTACTTTACTGAAAACCTCTCCGCCGCAGTTCATACCTTTTACAAAATTCTTTGTCAGCCTTAATTTTATATGCAAAGGGGGCAACAGATATTGTTTGTATCCACAAGGCTTTCACGTAAAATATTTTTTTTCTCCCTACTTGGCCAACTTTTCACAATATATTGCTGCGATTTAGCAGAACTGTCCCACCTGCACAAAAAGCAACTGTATTTTGTAAATCCTAGTTGCATTCCTACTAACAAAGCTACAACTTTCAAATCTCCACAAATTTTCCACTCGTATCGTTTATAGTCTACGCTCATTAAAAGGCATTTCATAGTTTCATAAGATTCTGGTACTGCGTTTCAATAAATTTCAACTTTTCAATCGGGAGCCAAGCAACTTCGCTTTGCTTTTGCTTAAGTTCAAATCACGAAATAAATCGTTTAGTCGTGCCTGTGTGATCAAATGTGGCTCAGTGGGATCTGGAGAAATAACCTCTGGATCATTGCTAGAAACATGGTCGACATTTTCTTCATCTGATCCTTCAAATTGTTCTAGTGGCAAAGGAACTGGAAGATCAGTACAATGACCAACGAATATTATCGCTGATTAAATTAGGATACACAAAAGATTTTTTATTTTTGCAGAGAAGCCTGCTATCTTTAATATGTAGAAGTAACAATTGGTTAGATAATTATTTTGTTCCCTCTATATCATAGGTACTACAAAAAGCATACATACACGGGAACCTTTTATCCGCTGTCGAAAGCGATTTGCATAAGAAACACAACAAATATGTAGTGCTCATTGCTTATCTTGATCTCCAACTTGACATCCAAAGTACAGACAATAAGCTCTCCTTATTAATGCAGTAAAACATCGTTTTTGGTGTTTAGCAGTAAACTCTCCACAAACGTAACAAAAACTGTCCGGATCTTTCGCACATTTACAAGACATGATTAATGTTCCTATAGCTATCACTCAAAACACAAGAAATTTTCTTTGTTAAGCAGTGATATTGCAACTTTATAAAACTTCACTTGCTCCACAAAACAGTACTAACACTAAACAGGTTCATACAGAAATGATCTAACTTATGAAAAGTTGAAAAATATTTACAAATATTTATCAGAGTGACATACCTGTTGATGACGTTAATAGCTAATATGCGGAATGCAATTATAATTACACTGTCCACTGAAACTTCAAATGCGTATATTTCAAAAACTACACGTGATAGAGACAATAGGAAAGCAGATTTGAATTCAGAATGAACAGTTACATAAGGATTACCCAGTTTTGTTTAAAGAACCAAAAACTCTGATACTCAGTGTTATAGAAGCTGGCGCCCGTAAGTACTACATACAAATTTTGCTTCACCCCCTTCTGCGATGGGAGCTAGCTACTAGAAGCAAGTATAATTTCTATTACTAGCGATTTCTTGTTGCAATCTACCTGTGATCAGTCATCTCTTCATCTACCGAGTAAGTTTGCACCTATATCGAAAAGTTAGGCTCAGTTTACAGAAGCTGGCTAGATGCAAAAGATTCTAAAAGAAGGCCTAAGTGTGTCTGAGACAGCTATGATTAATTTTATTACAGACGTCCAGTAGGGGAGTAGTTTATAAGCTTTTCTAAGCTCTGAGATAGCTAGAATCTTCTTTCAAGTCCACTTGCCTTTTCATATTTTCCAACAATGCGTTTGGTTGAGTCTTTCAGATGGTCTTCTCGGTATCTCATACGCAGTTCAACAGGAATGCGTAATGGAATCAGCAGAGACAAACTATAAACGGTATTTGGAAAAAGAAAGAAAGCACTGTCGTCTCTTCTAATTTTTGTAGATCTGTCTAACACGGACAGTTTGATCTGATGTGGTTGCTTCAAATTCTCTACAAAGTATAATAAATGGAATCAAAAATTTCTACATTATTCTGAGTCCTTTCTGATTCTAAAGATGAGAGTAGGAGAAAATCAACTTCACCAACTCTGCCATCGAGAGTAGTCGCAGTTGGTAAATTTATGCTAGCCTGCAGCTGGCTTTATTTAGGTGCTCTTTCTATTGTTGATTTTGTGCATTTTACGAAAAAAGAGATATCTTCCTTAGATTATCTCTAAAATAGCCTCTATTTCCACAATCCCTATATTTTTCAAACACTGAGATTTATTGATTCACTCATTCAACACCTAAAATGAATGAACGAATTTTTTTTAACAAACGTGGAAAATCCAGAGAAACAAAATGAAGAAACTCTAATGAAAGGTACAGTAAAAGACGAAACGACTGGAGAATGATAAAAGTATCCAAGGACATTCATTTTGAAAGATTCTTTTCTTTCCAATGGAGCCAACATCTATGTTTTTATTTACCTTGTATATTCTGAACTCTTCGATGATCAGTTTTTGGGTAACTCACATCCAGAGCTTTTTAACGTAAATACCACCCTAAGCAAAATAATGAGTTGCATTGAAAGCTATCGTATGTGTATACACCTGAGTTAATCGATTTTAACTTTGCAAAATTAAAATATTAAATTTACTTAGTATAATGACATACAATTTAAATTTCTTTTGATTGTTTGAAACTCAACCATCACATTCGTATTTTGTTTTTATGTGATTCCTGTTACTAACAAAAACAAGAAATTTTCTCCAGAAGCTATTACGTAACACATAAACGAATATATCAAGAAAATTTCGAATATGAAAAAATAATATTTTAAAAGGTTAAATAGATACATATATACCTGTCACAAAACAGCATAAACTTTTTTAGCTTTGCTTTCGAAAAGCATAAATTTGATTTATTACTTTAGTATATTTTCAGAAACATCTTATATTCGAAACAGTTTCGGGAGGAAAGCAAACATTTAGATTTATTTCTCAAATTACCTTACATTGCTGTGACAGTATACATATGTAATAAATCACATTACCTCGTAAATATGTAACATACAATTTTCCAGGTGTATTGTACGATATGCTGTTAGTTCAACTACTTTTCAGTTTTAATTCGAAAATTTAGTGAAATTATCTCAAGGCAAGCATTTCAGTCTATAAAAGCTATTGATACTAATTTAGTCAGTTTCTCTTTTGTAAAATAACGCCAGTCAAAAAGCTAATTTTAATTTCAAAAAAACATCCACATTTGCTATTATAACTGAATGGGAAAATAAATTTCTGCTGCAATAAAAAGGGAAAAAACAATTTAAATAGTATTATGATATCACCAAGCTTTCCAATTTATACCGAACCTCACATTTGTGGCTTTATGAGTAGAATTTAACGGGGAACATTCAGCACATTTACGAGGTAACATAACTCTGATTATTACCGAATAGAACTGAAAATTTATCACACAAATGAGATGAGTTTCTTCGTTCCTACATAAAGTTTCATTAACTGCTTAATTTTTTCATGTTATTTTCTTTTTCTTTGGAGATTGTTTTAAAAATCAAAAAAGAGACAGAGCATTTATAAACCAAAGTGAATTTGTATTTGATTGTACCACAGCTGCGTAAATACATTCAGTGGTGTAATTTATTGTTTTGGGACGGAATGAACGAATACAGTGATGGTTGTGTGGTGTGTAGTTGTAGCCTACTTGATTACTTACAATTAGTTAAATTTAACTAAATATGTTCATTATTGAACTTGGAAATATTTAGTTTAAGCAATTCTGTGCTGATTCGATCTAATTGTAAAGATACGAGGTATGTGAGAAAAGTAATGAGACTGATTTCATACTAATCAAAGTTTTTATTTTTTTCAAACAACAATGTTATCCCCTTCAAAGTAGTTCCCTTGGGCAGCTATACACCGGCGGAGTTGTTGTTCCCACTCTTGGTAGCAGCGCTGGAAGTCTTCAACTGGTATGGCTTTTAACTGGTCGGTCACAGTCTTTTGAATGTTCTCCAGAGTTCCAAAATGACGTCCTTTTAGGACATGTTTCAATTTCGGGAATAGGAAAAAGTCACAAGGACTCAAATCAGGTGAATAGGGGGGATGAGGAACAACAGTAATGCGTTTTAAGGTCAAAAATTCACTGATGGAAATTGCTGTGTGACACGGAGCATTGTCATGATGTCTGTCGAAATTTGATGCACGGTGAAAGTGTTTAAATTTAACTGTTCACTCATCATCCTTGTTGTTAAACGATGGTCTGATCTCACAAGAGCCCTCACACGTTCAACGTTTTCGTCAGTTTTTGAAGTTGAAGGTCTCCCCGAGCGAGGTTCATCTTCAACGTGTTCTCGGCCGTCCAAAAATGATTTGTGCCAGCGGAAAACTTATGCTCTTGATAAGCACTGTTCCCCATAGACCTGTTTCAACTTTTCAAAAGTCACACTCGCGGATTCACCAAGTTTAACACAAAACTTTATTGCACAACGTTGCTCTAAATTCCGATGCTCCATTTCTGTAACACACAACAAAAACACAACTTCACTGATGGCGCTGTCAAAAATAATGTGTTAGCTGTACGGAGTTGTAACTCGGACTGAGGAAGTGGAAGCGATAAACAAACCGGTTTAGCACAGGCCGGTAGACACAACGTTGCCAGATCTCCCGCAGTGTTGCCAGTCTCATTACTTTTCTCACACACCTCGTATAATGTAAGATAACCCATAATGAGAAAATCGAGTAAACTTACAGATTTGATACACAGTAAATCAGCATTTAAAAATACCACCGTTATAACAGTATCATATTTTTTTTAAGTTCTTTTGAGTAGTATTAGCCCAACATCGGGAACGCAAAATACCGATACTGATACTCTAACATTTTCTTTCAGATAATTTCCGATTTCAAGGCCGGTGCTAGGGAATATAGTAAACAAGGTGTTTAATGTCAGCATATTTCTTCATTTGCACGCCGTTGAAGAAGTTGTTGTTAGAGTAGAGAAGGACTATCAAGTTGCTGAAAAACAAGAGAAAGAGTCCAAGAATGTGTCTTTGGCGTGTTCTAAGTCAAACCCTAAACGATTTTGCGACAGCTGTGGAAAATCCCATGTAACCAAGATTTCTGGTTTAAGTACCTGCGTCGGTCCTCTTCGGGAAATCTGCAATAGAATTATTCAGTTTGATGGGTCTCAGAAAATCAGTTTGTCCGCGGTAGGGTTCTTCTGAACTACTTTTTTGAGCAAGACAGAGATGATGAAGCAGATTTTTACTTTACTAGACTCAGGAACTAACTGGACGCTGGGAATCGATGTCTTCGTAGGACTTTAATATTAACTTTATTTATTGTATTTTATTTATTTATTTATTAAATATACAGACCTACGCCTAATTACATGGTTTTATATAAGAGTGTAGTGGTCTGTGCAGCGACCAGAATTTGAACCCAGGCCACGCCGGTAAGTTGATTGGTAAGCGAGATCGTGAAAAAGTAATTCGTGATTTTATGTTTTTACTCCATGTTGAAACGATTTCGATCATCACTATTGGCTGATTCAAGTCACACTTTTCCGGAATCGTTAAAACATTATAATTGGAGCTTTCGCCTGTGGAAACCAGCTAAGAAATTTTTGAGTAAATGTGAAAATATCAACATTTTTTACTATTTTCATAGCAATAATACTATGTAGTTTCCATTCAGACTCCAGATCATGGTACTGCCAAAAGACGATGATTTGATGCTCTTTGTTATCAAAATTTTCGTATTCTCCAACTAATAGTAAGCAGCCACGATTATCAGGCCGCAGTCCTTTATGTGTTTATAAAATAAACAAAATCGATTTGCCCATTTGCCCGAGAACTGTCCATTCTTACTTACTTTGTGCTTTATATCAGAAAAATTTCTCTGTTTGAAATTCAATCTGGTAAGTTCCGACTATACATTTCGTTTTTGATTTGTTTTTGACCAAAACAGTAAATTCTTAATTCTCAGTAATACTCAAGAAATTGAGTCCGCCGTACTTCAGGTCACAACTGCTTTCCAAAACGCAGCAAAAGATTAGGCCCTGCGTGTTCGAGTTTAGATTATCGCCAAATTTTGGCACAAACTCTCATTTTCGACTAATTAGAAATCATCTCAGCAGCACAAATGTTCCAAATTTCCTTTTTCTTTTTCAATTTTCATTGCCGCGACGCGACGTCTTCTTCCCCGAAATTCAGACACAGCCATAGTTTGCGAACTAAAGTCCTAAAAGGCCTAGGTTATTTTTCTTTGCTATTGCAGCCAAAGCAGGTCCGAGAGATTCGACCCAGAAAACGAATAAAACACGCCTTAAGCTTTCTTCTTTCACCTTCTTTTTAAGATAAGACGATAAGCTAAAGCCTGAACGTCCTTGTAGCACAGCGACCTGCTCTCCAGACAGCATTACAGGTTTTTCACCCCAAGAAATTGTTTCACGGCTACAAAATCTTCATCTAAACCGTTATTGATTGTAAGAAAGAAGAAAAGAACCATTCTTATATAGAAGTGCATTTGAATTTTACGAGAGGTCAATACCTAGAAAATGCAGTTGATCAAAACAAAAAACACTTGAATGTCACCCTAATCAAAAAAATTGTTCAAACATTTCCGGCGATCTTTCACGATAACTGTGACAACTAGTCTCTAAAACTGAAAGGCATCCTGGATAGTTTCGGCTCAAATTTCCAAGAAGCAACGTCATATTTCATCAGCAGAGTAAGCCATTCCCCACTCATACCTTTTCTTCCATACCAACGACGTAGTTTCGGGAAATCCACAAATTAATTCTTGGCCCAACTGTATTCACTAACATCTTTTCTGTGAAGGAAAATCTAAAAACAGTAGTTTCTACAAATCACAGCCTCAAATGTTTTTCTTACACCAGCTACCTTGGCATCATCTTCATTTGGAACGAGCTAAAGCACTGTCTTAACGTGGTTTGGCAGCACAGTGGTTTTATCTTCAGACCCACAAACAAAACCTTTATTTCATCCGTCATCAAGTGTAGATTCTTCATTTTTATTCCACGCAACCCTATGTAACAGATGGACCCCAACAAAAGACAAGAGAAGGAGACTCAAAGGCCCCTGACACGCTCGTGATTCGTTCCAATTTTACCCGCACTTTACTTTTATATGTCTAGCATTTATTCCAGCAAACGCGCAGACTTAACAAGCTAAGCAATAACTGAACATAAACCCACAAATACACAAGTGGCGTTACGCCCAGACTTCTTTGCATGAACCGCTCAAGACGATTGTGCTAATACACATTCGATTCTTATTACGGGTTTACCCGAAAGGTGCAATGTCAGACCGTGAAAATCAAACTTATTTTGATTTTATTCGTGTCGTGCTCGTTCGTACATCTTGTGTGTACATTCAGCTCTACCTGTACGTGTTTAAACGATATGGGTAAATGTGGAGTGGGTCACGAGCGTGTCAAAGGCCGTTTAGTCTGTACCGTTTTTACCCTTCGATGTAAATGTACGACTTGGTAAGAATTCGTTCAATAGATGCGAACCCAGAATTCATGTTGATCAAAACAAAGAATACTTCAAATGTCATCCCCAGTAGTCAGAAGTATAGCCAATTAACCCTAAAGTTGAAAGACATCCTGGAAGACACACCTGTTTAGAGATAATTCCAATCCACAATAATTATGTAACTTTTCAGTGCTAAACACACACATTTCACCAGTACAGAAAGCCATCGCCTACTCACGTCTTTCATTTTAAACCTACCGCAGGCCCAGAAATTAACTGTCCGACTGTTTTCTCTAAATGGTAGCTGACACGTTTGTGATTTCTTTTCAGTTTGTTAAATCTGCGCGTTTATTGAAATGGGTAAAAGGCATAAGTATATGTAGGTGCAGATTTTTTTAATTAAGTTTTTTGCAAGTAAGAGTAAAGAGCGGGTAAAAGTGAAATGAATCACGAGTGTTTTATAGGACCTTAAATTTCCTTTTTGCCAGAGCAGTACTTTCAAGGGTTTCAACCCAAAATTAAAAGTGCCTCTTCCACGCAGTACTGCGCTGCTGCCACCTACCCATAATCAGAACTACGTGTAGGTTTCCCACACTGCTTTTGGCAAAGAGCGAGCATGGCCGAGCGCCAACCGCCTGCGCGTCGGGTAATGTCGTAATGATTCCAACACCCTACAATCTTATTTATTTATTTTATATGTATCTGAAGAGTTTGATCCTAAGACGGCTATCTGGAATGAACATTAACAAGTAGAAAGTAATAGTAGCTTTGTTCCAGTTAAAATTATGAAAATTCAGAGCATACGAATTAGCTTTTCGTTTAAAGTCTCTTAATTAATACATTTATTGCATGAAAGACATTAGGACACAATAAGTGACGGATTCACACTTTTGAGAACTGAAGCTTGTATATTCTGGGTTTCCGTTAATATTTACAATGTTAAAAGTTTTATTAAATATCCTATCTACGCAGTGCCCTATTTATCGATTTTGGGGCTCTAAGGGAAAGAATCGGTTCTAAATAATGTCATTGATTATTTACCTCAACGCGTCAGCATTCAGTCGTTTAATCTGACTAGGTAATGTTATTTTGCCTTTACATTGCTAACTATCAGTGAATTGTTATCGGAACAATTTTAATATGTCAATTTTATCAATCTGCTTGACAAATTAATTGTAACTCATTTGCATTTGCAATTAGCTAATTCAGCTACATTTTCTGGTTAGTAGACTACGTTTCCAGAATCTTGAACCTGACAGGTTAATGAAATTAATTACCTAGCAACGCGGCATTGTACTTAAAAATTGTCATTCTACATTCAAGTATGTTGTAACTTCTTCATTTGTTTGTGAATTTTGATTAGTTGGTTGCTTTGATGAACATTAGCAAAATTAGTGTATTATATGTTAAGTATTCAAGCCTTTTGAAATCATTGAACTTTACTTGACTGTAAGTAACTCTAATTTCTGTAGGAACGTTTAATGAGAAATACGTGGTAAGGAGATTATATAATTAATCTTCCTGAAATTCTTAGGAAAAAGGAAAAGTTGTCTCAACATACAATTTTAATTCAAAAACATACCTCTAAATGAGATGTCTATTTTTAGTAAATTATGAAGAAAAAATATAATTTAAAAAATTTTTCAATAATATTAATGCAAATTAAAATTTAAAAAAGATGAAGAAGAAAACATGAAGAAAATATCTTGGCTGTTTTAATATTTAGGTAGTGACGTATGAAATTCTTGAACTTTTTCAAAACTTTTATCCAATTTAAAGATTTAAATCGTCTGTAAAAAATATGCTGAAACTTATAGCAATAATTTAAAGTTATAGTCGTCTCTTAACCCTCTTAACATCTCGCTAGGTCATTGAAATTGAAAAATTACCAGAACATTGTTTTAGAAAGTACTTTTAAACACAAGAATAAATTCTCCGATATTTAATGTGGATAAAATATAAAGTCCAAAAGTTAGATTCCTATAAAATGTAGCACCTGTGTCGTCCGTAAAATTCAAAAAAATGACTAAAACAGTTTCAATAATTTCTTTAAGATTTTTCTTAATTACGCGATAAAGTATTCAGTTAAAAGTACACATAATGCGTCTAGAAAATGTTAATGAAAGCCGTAAAGATCAAAGTTTGGTGCTTATCTAAGTGTAAAGTAGCAAAAAGGGTTAATAAGATAAAAGCCTTTTACAAAATTTGTAAACTAAATAATTATAATTCTTAATTAAACATGCTAACTTATTATGTAATGTGATGCGTAGTTTCGCCATTGCATCGCAAATAAAGATAAATTTTTACTTTAAAATAGTTAAATTTTGATTTTCAAAATTATGAATCCTCTTAATATTTATTTTTGAACAAATTATCTAATAGTACTCCATCTATTAAAAAGGGTACTTACCTATCATAAACTCAATGTACGTACAACCAAGTATTTTATAATCTACGAGGGTGGCTTGATAAGTCTTTAGGTTAACATAGAACCAAGTGTTTTTTTTTGGTCAAAATCTTTTTATTTTTCTACATAGTCCCCTTTTAAGTCTATATACTTCATCTATCAATGCTTCAGCTTTCTGATCTCCTTAAAAAAATACGATGTCTAAAAGTTTGCAAAATACGCGTTCACGGCGGCTATCACTTCATCATAGCTCGTGAATTTCTTTTTTCTAAGCCATGTTTTCATGTTTGGAAAGAGAAAATAGTAGCTTGGGGCGAAATCTGAAACCAACTCGAAGTCAAGTTCATGAATTTTGGCCATCGCGATCGTCGACGTGTGAGCCAGCGCATTGCCACGATGAAAAAGAACTGTTTTCCTCTCCATTTGAGGTCGTTTGGACTGTATTCTTTTCTTCAACCTGCCAAATAATGAAGCATAATACAATCCTGTTATTGTTTTTCCTTTTTGCAAATAGTTTATGGACAATATGCCATGTGAATCCCAAAAGACAGTCACCATCACTTTTCCTGGCGATGGCACCGTCTTCTTCTTCTTTAGTGCAGGTTTACTTCTTAAAGGCCACTGGTTGGTCTCTGGTGTGTAATAATGAACCCATGTTTTATTAACAGTTACAAATTGCTGCAAAAAGTTCATTGAATTGTCCATGCGCATGTCAACAAGCGCGGCACCCATCGCGCGAACAGCTTCCTCATGTGCAAATCTTTATGTAATTTTTTTAAAAACGCGTTCAGTTGATATGCCTGCGGTCTGTGCTATCTCTCCTATTTTCATTCGACAATCATCTAAGACGATTGTATGAACTTTTTTGATGATCCTCAACGGTTGC
>VTPC01083005.1:0-11717 GCA_011009095.1 Ignelater luminosus | reverse complement strand
GCGATTTGCAAAAACTAAACACACATGTTCTACTGATCTAGAGTATCGAGGTGCAAGTTTTTTTTTATTACTACTTCATTGTAAAAGACGAGCAATACGAATGATTTATTTCGAACCAATCATTCATTATTCACTGCTAGCTAGTGATTTATAATGAAGTTAAGTTTGTATGTAATTTGTAGGATATGAAAGGGAATGCATTTGACGATTGTTGACGATGTTGACGAAACTGACGTGAACGACTAGGTTTTATCACTATCGGCAGTTAGTAATACGTTCATTCTTTATTAATTACTTATTATACATTCATAATTTTGATTCATTTTTATAACATGTTATAAGTGATTCTCTATCGATCAGAAACACGCGCGTTTATAGAAAGTAAATATTTTCGTGTGTTATTCTTTTATTCTCTAATATGCACAATTTATAATTTATTATTATTATTATTATTATTATACAATTTCGGAGTTATTATAGAAAATTCTTAATTAGAATATTGTTTACTATTTAGATTCATGCATTTTTCTTACTGATAAAGAATGTCGAGTCAATCAGTTATGCAAACGCGGTAAAGCACGTTGATAACAAAAATAACAAGAATGATTTGCAGAATCCCGTTTCGATTTAGGAATACAGCGGAAAAGTACAGCAGCAGGATCATAATTTCTATGGCTATCTCCAAATAGGGATCCTCGATGTGCGAGATTTTTATGGGTATAAGGAGACGGCAACTGTTAGCAGTAAGAAGAAGACTAGATTGTCTCGTTTCAGCCTAGCATCTTACTTATTGTTATTTCATACAATATGTTAAACGTTTGCTGTATGTTAAAATGTGAAAAGAGACTTCTTTTCCGTGAGAAGTTTCAGTTATTACCTTTCTTTATACCTGATAAAAACAAAAAATGCCAAATATAATATCAAAGATCGCTATCCCGACAGAAACAATACCTAAGTTACTGAACAAAAATTAAAATCGTAAGTACAAAATACCTACAAGTGGAAATTATTTCGCCAGAACATAAATTAGTATAAAGCTAAATATGTTAGAGGTTGCTTAAATCATACACTCAATAATTACTTATGTATACTAAAATACAGCTTATACCAAAAATTGTAAAATAACTTCGATAAACAAATGGCTGAAGACAAAGAAAGAAAATGGAAAAGTTAAATTACAAGACTGAACTACAACAGAATGGTTAAAAGAGTACGAGATAAATCTCAATATGGAAGGAAATATGTCGAACGCTCAAAGAAAAAAATGGCAAAATTTCTTGTAAGAAAAAAAGCTAAAAAAAAGATCTCTAAGATTGAAAGCAAATAGAAACAGAAAGTTCAGGAAGTCATATTAAGCCTGTCAAAATCAAAAATAATACTTTGCAGAACAGCTGCTACTTTCCTATAATTCAACAGAATAAACAAAACATCTAAGTTCCTGACCTATGCAAATCTCCACTGACATACTTTTAATTGTCACAATAACAATCCTGTCAATAAAAGGCACAAGATCTTAAAATCCAAAGGGAATAACCTTGTAACCTAACCTTGCGTTACAGATAATGAAAATTTAATCGAAACTAAGACGCTTTTAGACTTAGACCAGCTAGTTCAGAGGGTGGCCTTGAGTATGTAATAAGGAAATTACGTGCAGAATAAAACACAAAATATAGTCCATACATATATTTAAAAAATCCAACCAGAAATAGGGCACCAGTGCTTTTGTCAAAAAAAACACAAAAGTTCAAAAATACATAATAAGATATAATATTATAAATAAATTATGAAATGATCCAACCGTAATAAAAATCTAAGAAAATGTTAAAGGTCTTATCGATCAGAAACACCCCTTTAATCTACGGTGAAGATATATTGAAAAATTTAGAAAAGTATAAAAATACTAAAAATTTAAGCAGCAATAAATTAGCCAGAAATTATAAAATTAATTGCCTCTAATTATAAATCATCAATTTTTTATCATTTTAAATTTTTTTTTGAATATGATTTGTGTTTAAAAAGCATGAACTACTATTAAATAATTGAGAAAATTTAAAAGAATCAACACGAATCTAAATTTTGATCACAAATTTAAGGATACACCTGGAATCGAGAACTGAGAAGTAATACAAATCTTACCACGACATCCCCACTGGTATACAGATCTGCACGTAGAGGTAGACTCAGCTAGAAAAACCCTAAATAACGGAAACATCTTTTTAAATTAACGTCCCAAGTTTAGTTAAATAAATTTAATACAAAATAATAAAAGATCAGCACAATTATTATGTTAACAACCACTACAATAAAAAACCGAATAAAAATAATTCAATTGTCTTTTACTGCGAATGTGATCGATAAAAAACTTTTAAATAATTTAAACAGTTTTGTATATTTTTATTAGCATGGTGAGTTGTACCCATATCTGGAATTAAGCAAATGTCTGTGATTAAACCAGAATTAATTATAAGGCATCCATGAAAACACAGCTCGATATGTGGATTTCCTAGACGAATGGATTGTCTACTTCCTGAATCCTTCCCTATTGCTGTAACACTGTAGACTATTAACCTTGTGATGAGGTGCTCCACCAAATTTAAAGTTCCAAAGAAAACTCCATGATTCCCTCAAGTTTTATACGAAAAATTTACAAAAGTCTTTTTTGACTCCAGTTACCAAAAAGCTAAAAGACGAAAAGAAATTCCCATCAGAACCACCGTTGATATAACCAGAAAAGTAAAACTTACCCCAATCTTTAGGGATTCGCAGACGCAGAAAAAACCTTCACCTCTCACAGCATTGATTTAGCCCTGACAGGTTCACAGGAAACAAACGACCTCCCCTTTGTCGGTAGAAACCGCCTCCCGCAACGTACTCGACAAGTCGCTCAACTAACTGAAAGATCACAACGTAAACTCCGCAGGGAGGATTTGAAAGGCTTATTAACGAATAAATAAAAAATCTCTGTGTTTAAAGCAGTCAGCAACAAAAATTGTAAATCAAGATAACTAGCATCGATCACAAGACCTGCTCACTTATTCATTCTACACGCAAGGGTGCAAGGAACTTAATTTATCAAAAATCAATAAGAAATCTTAATTACAATTTATAAATCCTACTATGATGACGTAACACTATCCAAATTACTAACCAAATCTTAAGATTAAACCTAAATCAAAATTTGCTCGTTAACAGCTGTTCAAATTCGATAATCCTACAATGAGAAGATGAACTCAACGTTAGAAGCAATTACATCCTGAGTCCCGCTTGCTTAAATACATAACAGTAGAAAAGTGTTCGTCAACCCTAAATTAAATTCAGAAATTTAGAAAAACTAGAACCAAATTACTCAACCTTTCAGTGTGGATTCATCACTATCAGAAAAACCCTCTCCAACGAGAGAAAACTATTTTAAAAAATATATAACATATGTAACGGAAACAAAAAGTGAACGTTACCACCTTCGAATGCGTTTTAGAGTGATGCAGAGACAACCTATTTTTGTTGTCCCTGTTCTATAACAGACTATCTAGATACTTCATCCTGAATTGCCATAAGTCAGGTTTTTGGTTATTCACTGACTGAAATGAATATCAGTAGAAAGCTTGATTGGAACCAAATACTACTTCACTCCAGTCAATCTCCAACGATGTACCTAGCTATCAGGGGTTACCTGAGTCATAATCTGATAACCCAACACAAGATCTGGATAGTAAAAAGTTTCTAAATTATAACTGTTTTCGAAAAAGCTAGAAAAAGGTAACGAAATACCTACTGCATTTGAATTGCATTATGTGTAGCATGAATTCTACTAAACTGTAATTATTTGCTTTGGATTTGAAGCTATTTAATTATACAGGGTGTGGAGGGAGATGGTTTGCATTGGGATCTTTTAAACCTTAAGAGATACAAGGTCGGTTAAATGGGCAAACAATTTGTTCATGAGGAGTACATATCGAAACAGTTGCCCAACCAGACCAATTTTTCATAGCCTACCGGATATTAAGAAAAAAACGATTTTTCCGAAATCTTAAAATCAATGATTTTGAAAACCGCTAAAGGTACAAAAACATCGTAAAGGAGTAACTTGTAGGGTTTTCTACGTAGAATATGATAAGTATCCCCAAACAATTGCCAACTGTCTTACATCCGGGATATAGCGTAAAGTTGGAAGTTTTTTAATGTAACAGACGTTTTACTGACGCGTGACGCCAGATCCAAAGATTTTCTAAAACGTCAGTGTGTTATCACTAACCTGTAGTTATATGAAACTTAAAGATAACATACCTTACACCACTGAAACGAGAAAGAAATGAGCTTTTTTCTGAGTCGAAAGCCGACTATTAAAAACTACCAACTTTATGCTATATCTTGGATGTAAAACAGTTGACAATCGCTTGGAGATAATTATCATTTTCTTTCCTTTTCAAAAGACACCGATTTTAAAATTTCGATAGAAATCAGTTTTTTCTTAATATCTGGTGGGCTATGCGAAATCGGTCCGGTTTGACAACTGTGCCGATATGTACTCCTCATGAGCAAATTGTTTGCCCATTTAACCGACCTTGTATTTCTTACGGTTTAAAAGATTCCAATGCAGGCCATATCACACCTAACACCCTGTATACCTGCCATAAGTAAGTCGTCAGTGGAACATTCTGTTTCATAATCTAAAAATCTAGCTGCAAAATAGAAAAGAGACAAGCGAATCATACCACTTTTAGAAGTCCAAGTTGAGCTTTTTACATTTTTCTTGAAGTCAAACCCTTCAAAACTGCGTATTATATTATGTAAAACACCTCTTCTTTTTTGGTCTAGTTGTCTGAAGATAAATCCGATTAACACACATGAACTTTGAAAATAATTTTTTTAGTGTCAAGAACTTTAGTAAGTGAAAAAGTACAAGATTGTCTTCCATTTCACATTGCTGCACATGACGTTACGCCATGGGAAGAACTATTTCGGGTAAAGACAAGCAATCTCCCAAATGCCTTAAGTTAGAGATTACTAATTATAAATAAATCGTAACTTACCTGACCGATTAAAGAATTAAAATAAATCTCAATACACAATCAAACCGCGGCAAGCAAGCGGTGATGTGCAACTGAAGATTTTGTATAGTAGAAAATAAAGGTATCTGAATGTTCTAGGTATCTGTATATATCTGGAGATATTTTTTTCTGTAACACTGTTTTGTTCACGTCTTGTGCTTATTTGCTCAATGCAACCGCCATCTTATTGACTAATTGATTAAGTGGTGATTCTTTCACAGTTGGTATAGAAATCTTCCATAATCATCAACTTTCCGATGCGATATCAAAATCAACAGCGTTTTGTCTTCAACCATCTTCAACGAATTCAGAAACAAGATACTTTTTCACAGAGAAACTAATTTTTGTGTTCAATATACTTAATGTGTTAAACTTAGATATTGTTTAATCATTAATTATAAATTTTGAGAAGAAATGAGTTTCTTCTAATCTTATTAACAGAACGTAAAATTTCAGCTTGTATGTACAAAACAAGAAATTAAATTCATTCATACCCCAATTTTGATGAAAAATACAGTGTGAAGTTCAAGACAGGCTACTAACTACTATTCATGTTTGAAATTTTCGTACCAATTTTAATTTTATAGATAATAATTTGTATTATTGATATTTCTAGCTAATTGATTCTGTATTTACATTGTTGTTAACCGAAGTACCAAGCTGTTGTACAGCTTAATACCATCTTTGTTGATTAATTGCATATATTCAGAGTGAAACCAGTAGTTTTATTTTGTTTTTTATTACCTTTTATTACAGTTTAGCTTTTCACAAGCACTAATTACATGATTGCATCAAAATGAGCATCTGTTAATACAGAATTTATTCCCATTCACAATCAAGTCAATAAAAGGTTTGAACATTCGTTACTTTTTTAAAGAAAAAGCGACAGCTTCGATTCATTACGAATTGCTTTAGAAAAAACATAAATAGTAATGTGATCAACTCTTTTGTCGCAGTTATTGCTGATTAATTGGTAAATTATGACATAGTAAAAGAAATTAGTGAAGATAGTGAACATTTATTTAACCGTCAGGTAAAGGAATGTCGTATTATCTAATTTTTCACGTGGGAATTTTTTTTAACTCAAGGTTGTATTTAAAGAATATACAGCATGTTTCACTTCTCACCTTCATAACCCTGTATATTTCTTATTTATTTTCTGATTTATTTCAAACTTTGGACTAATATACTACCGTTTAAAAGGGTTATTTATGAAATTCTTAAATAATTAATTTTACTACAAGCAGTACCCTACTGCGGTCAAAAACAAATGCAAAAATTTTAAAAAGTCATAGTAGGCGTAGTTTTAGAAAAAGAAGTTTAATAAAAAAAAGGTGTTCAGAATTACAGAAAAAGCCTGAATTCAAATTTTGATTTTTAATAATTCATGATATTATGATGACATTTGAAATAACCTAAGAAGAGTTGCGTAAAGTTGTTATTAATAACAGAAACTAAAAGTGCATAACACTTGATAAGGGTTCAGTGGAAAGGGATAAAATTTAGGTTTTTAAAGTTATTTGTCTTATTATAATAATATTAGTACAAGGTCACATGGATTTCATACTTAAATTATGAAAAAATAAAGAATCAAGTTTTTTTCATCAAAATTTGTATTTCGATTATTTTTGTGATTCTGAGCAACTTCTCTTAATACCTAACACAAATCTTTGATATTTATTTTTGATTGCAGTAGACAAGTGGTTGCAGCAAAAGTATTTAGAAACCTGTGAAGAAATTCCCTCGGAATACAGCGTGTGCAAGATAAGGATGCACAGCATGGGGATCTTGGAAACGGTAAGAGATACAGAAACGGTTAAATGGGATGAAAGTTGGCTATTTATAAGATCTTTTTGTTGGTGTTTGCAAAATCTAGATATATTTGATAATTTCAGAGATATTTAAAAAAAGATGATTTCTCGATTTTCGTTATTATTTTCTCTTTTATTTATTTGAAGAGATTTCGGAAAACTAAAACCACTTTTCCATTGCTACTTTTTGTTCTCTATTAAAATACGCTAACAATATTTCTGTACAACGTTTCGGTTTTGAGTAACCATTATCAACCCCATTTTTTTAAATAGGCGGAAAAACAATTAAAAATTGTTTTGAATAGCTCTTGTTATCACAATTCTAATGATGTAAGCATGATAGGGTTATTTTAGTTTTAATTTTTTTTGTGTTTAACGCTGCTGTGACCAACTGTAATAATTGCTGTTCATCTTCAAAATTTTGGTTGAGCACATGATTCTTAACATGACCCCAAGGGAAAGAAATCTAATGGTGTTAGATCAGGTGATCGTGCAGGCCAGGGTACTGCAGAATGCATTAATTTATAGCATAAGAAATTAAAATAACCCTATCATGTTTACATCATTAGAACCATGACAACAAGCGCTAGTCAAAACAATTTTCAATTGTTTTTCCGCCTACTTAAAAAAATGAGGTTGATAATGGTTACTTGAAACCGAAACGTTGTACAGAAATTTTGTTAGTGTACTTTAATAGAGAACAAAAAGTGGCAATGGAACGGTGGTTTTAGTTTCCCGATATCTCTTCAAATAAAGGAAAGAAAAAATATTAACGAAAATCAAGAAATCTACTTTTTTTTAAATATCTCTGAAACTATCTAAAATATCTAGATTTTGCAAACGCCAACAAAAAGGTCCTATAAATCGCCGACTTTCATCCTATTTAACCAATGCTGTATCTTTTACCGTTTCCAAGATGCCCATGCTGTGCATCCTTATCTTGGACACACTGTATACCTAACATATGAAGATAACGAATAGCAATTTATAACAAACGATAATAGTTAAGCTTTAATTTTTCTAGAAACGTCAATGTAATTCAGCGTTGGCTTATTGACAGGTACAATTTTCAAGTTAGTTAACAGTCATGTCATTAATGAAAATTTTAGTGCAAGAAAGAATACTTTTTCCAATGGTAGTTTTAGCTAGAGCAAAATGACAGAATATTTTATGAGTGTGTGATTTGACATAATTATTATAACCGATCATAGAAACATCCCTTTGGTTTTGAAATAGCGCATAAGCCTCGCATACATTGAACCTAGCGCAGCATATCCCAGCTTACGAAGCAGCTACTTCAAGAACTAAAATAGACCTGGTTACAATTAGGAAAAGTAGCATTTTCTAAGTTAGAACATGCTGTGTTGTGTCCAGCGTGCGTCGCCAGACCAACTTACGTTTTCTCACTTGGGTGATTTGTTGAATGAGGGTTTAAATCAGTCAAAACTTGCTAATTTTTAATATCTTTCAACATATTAAGCAAAGCTTGGTGGACATCGATAACGTTTCAATGACGAAGAAACTTTTCCAAAGTAAAATTTAGCTACAGTTAAGAAACAGACTGAAATAATTGCTATTTATGAACTCAGATTTGTATGCAGCCAAATTTCCAAATGAATTTTCTATTACCTGGTTCTTAAAAGGTTTACACTTTAAATCGATCTTTTGCAAATACCAAGACTACGGGCTGATCCATTAGGCCTCATTTAAAAAATCGCGTATTAGCAGCAATTTTTATGCCACTGCCAAATTTAATATTATATATTCGAAAGGGAGGACGTTTTAAAGCTGCGTTACCATTAGTAGAATTTGACTTGTAAAGATCTTTTTCTCATTGGTTATTACTATTTTCCTGTTACTTGGAGAGACTACTTTTGCATGCTTTGAGCGTTGGGTAAGATGGATTAGTAACTCTTATCTTTTCGAAAATTGCTTTCTTATAAATAGGATGGGTAAAACGTTAACATCATGCTCAAATCTTTATATGCTCATTAGCAATTATTACTGCATTTATGGGATGGTAACTTACTGAACGAATTACACAAGCTTAACGTGCTAACGCAAGAATATAAAAACAAAAACAGCAAGAGTGTCATATTAAATTAAGTAATCACGAACCTGCTCAAAACAGTTTTTATATCTACCTTGTCTAGCTGAGAATTTTGTTAGCAGCCAGAAAAAGTCTCATCAAGTTGGGGAACGGTTGGCAAACAATAGTGTCAGCGTTTTTTGTTAAAGCCTTCTGATAAAATACCTCCATCCTTTTAGGATCATGTGAATTTGTATCTTATGCGGAAGTTTACCATGCATACTTAGAAGACTAATAAAACAATAAGGAAACTAGATTTTGTAATGCTGGAGAAGCAATATTATTCTCTAGATTTAACGAATTAACGCTAAATGAGATTGTCAACCTAATTTCTGAAATATGATGGGCTACAAGCAGAGCAAATATAGAGGTAGAACTGCTGCAAAGTAAATATGAAATTTTTTAGATCCCTTACATGCTAGTAGCTGGGGAAGAAGAAAAAAGGTACTATGTGTCTTTGCGTGCTTGTTTATTGTTTGGATTTCGTAGAACACTTACTAATTTATATGTAAATTTTCGAAAGTATTTTATTATTCCTAACCGTTTAGATGAAGTTATTTTAAAAATATTAAAATTTTCCGTATATATCCTTAGAAATTATTTATTTGGACACAGAAATGTTTGTTAGTTATTGATTTATACGTAGTTGTTTTTTCGTTGTCTTCGACATTTTTTTAATTTCCGTTGTATTACTTATTATTGGTACAATCTAAGTTATATGCAAGTTCATTTGTTGTATATAGTTACTGTGTTCTTTTGGCAATCTGGACTATCCAGACAGTTGCTTGTTTAATAAAGATTATATATATAAACCATACATATTACACAAGTAGTAAAAGCATTAACAATATGGTTACTATACTAGATAGTAACATTATAAGTAGTTAGTTAGTTTCAATTTGCAAAAAGTTCCTGGATCAGTCTCAAATTGATCAAATGCTAAGACCCAATAAAGTTGTGCTCTTTTTATTACCATTCTTTAGTGTGACAAACTGAATTTTAGTTTGTTTTTCTAATCCTTGGTTAAACTGGCCCATAAAAACTTGTTGGGCAAGAAATTCAAAACTTGCTAATCGTTCCCTTTTGAGTTCCAGCAAAGATGTGTTCTAAACAAAGAAAAAAAGTTGTTGTCGCTGAGATTTCATTTTTTTTAGGTTTTGAATCAACACTATGTCCGCCCTGCTTAGACTTTCTGTTCTTTCGTTAGAATAATCTTCAAAATCTCAATCCTATAGAAAATGAGTTTGCAAAATAAATTTTTTCTATCAAAAACTTGATGTCAAGAAATAAGACTTTTAGCGTTTGCAAGTTTTTTTTTGATATTTTTGTTTTTGGTCTAAAGTTCTTTTGCTTCAGTGTGTACTAGTTTTGGTCGTTTTAGTCAAATGCCAACGGCCAACTCTATCCCGTTTCAAGAAAGCCTGCAGTCACTTTTACAATGCATATATACGTATCTGGATTTGTTAGATATCATTTAAAAGTAATTCTTAACATAGTGTGATGATATTAAAAATGTAAATGTGATGATATTAAAAATGTAGTGATATTTGAAAATGATAAAAAAAGAGAGTATAAAAAAAAATTTTGTTTCTTGTTTGATAAATGTAATGACAGTAAAATATAAATAAATTAATATTGTCAAGAAAATAGCGTTTTAATAAAAAAATTAAGAACCAAACGAAGAAAAATAAGGACCCTGAGAAAAAGAGCTCTCCATATCATAACATAAAAAATTGGCGTCCCAACGTGGTAGGGCAAGTTAAATAAAAGACATAATTATCATTTTGTTAGTTGTCTGTTGGTAGTGGAGAGATGTCAAAGCGAGGTAAATCGGTGGATAGTAGAAAAAGGGACAAAAGAGAGGAAGAAAATATTGAAATTGAACAGATGGAAGAAGAAAGTACAAGTATGGAGGAGACCATGGGAGATGTTGAAAAGGGAGATAAAGAGCAAAAAGAAATAAGACACCAACAACCAGATTTACTTAAAATATTAATAGAAATGAAACAAGACCAAGATAAAAGATTTGAAGACCAAACTAAAGGAATAGAAGACAATACTAAAAGATTTGAAGAAATCAATCATAATCAAGAGAAAAGATTTGAAGAAATTAAAAAAAAATTTGAAGATCATGAGAATAGATGAGATAATATTGTTAAAAACATGAGAGGTGAAATACAAGAAGAGGTGAATAATAAGATAGATGAATGTCAGAATGAAATGCGTAGGAAAATAGAAAGACACCAAGAAGAAATTATCAACATGTTACAAATAAGGGATGCAGATATAAATGAGAAAATTAAGGAGCAAAAAAAGCACAAGAAAACTACCAGCAGAATGTGAAATTAGAATTAGAAAAAATAAACAAAAATGTTGAAGAGAAATCAACAGCAGGTAATCATGGACCAAGTCATTATTGTAAATTAGATAGCGGGATTCAAAATATGGCAAAATTCTCAGTAAACCACAAACGAATAAATCCAAAAGAAAGAATTAACAGTTTACCAATAAGAAAGGCAAATCTTAAAAATAAGATAAAGAATAATTACAAAAAAGAAAAAAATTATCAAAATAACAATATTAATAAAGAAAACTTGAAATGTACTATTAATTGGCAGAATAAACTAAGAAGAGCAAGAAAAGCGGAAAGAAGAAACAAAATGAAGATGACAATGGAAAATAAAAGGTTGGAGGGGATCAAAGTCAAAAGAAAATCTAAAAATAAGACTAGAAAGAAAAATAAGGAATCGAGGTATAAAATATTTAAGA
>VTPC01082998.1:0-11580 GCA_011009095.1 Ignelater luminosus | reverse complement strand
TACTCTACAAAGCGATTCGTTAAATTTGATAACCGTGTCCAAAATTAACTTTAACGTCTCCACCTTTTCGTTTATTAATGGAACTAATTTTTAAATTTATTTCCATCTTAATCTACCAATGCCAACATCACACGATAAACCGAAGATACACCGCATTGAAGCTTTTCCTTTAGAAGACACTGTGCATTGTAATGGAAGAAAAGCAAAGCATAGTATGAAATATCACAGAGATTGGGGAAGTTAACCGTCTGTTTCATAGACGTGCCAGATTCTCCCGAGTCAAAACTAGTTAAAATTGTCAATCCTGAAACTAAACCCTTTCTATGAATAGATATCATGTATCGTTACGTTTCTCTGTAATAAAACAGAGAAATGCTGTCTCAAAGTTGACAAACGTGCGTTCTATTTTGTTCACAAGCTTCGATGGGTTATTTAAATATATTTGTTCATTTCGTTTTTTATTTTTCTACTGGTTTACCTGTTATTCAGTACGTTCCTAAATGTTTCTGGATTCAGTTGGCTATGGAATCTAATTTTGATGTGCCGCCTTGTTGATTTATTTTAACAACTAATACGTATTTGCTTTCTGTCATTTCAAATGTCATTGTCCTGCATTTAGCAATTTAGTTAATCTTGTGCCAAGATTTGTTGTATTGTTTTGCATGTTCTCTCTATAATTGCACTTATTGTACGAAATAGTCTTTTTTACGACTAAAACTGTTTTTATGCTGTGTCTGCGTAATCATAGTAAGACTCTTACATACGGTAAACATTAGAAAATATTAATAAGATTTATTTTCAGCAGCATTGTAACAATGGTCTATACTGTTGTTTTATTGACATGCAGTGCCTTAGTTCAGTATAAAAACAGATTATTGTTTGCTTGTAAATTAGCTCTTGGTTTATATTCTGTATCGATAATTCAAATAAATTCATGTAGTACACGCTATTTCAGATCTACCGAAACAATTCGAAAGTTTGTAGTAAATTCTTTGGTATTTTTGATAAATAAATGACAACACAAGGAACTTCTACTACTAAAAAGAGATTTATGGAATAATAACGACTGTATCAGGGATAGTTACTATTTGAATAAATTTGGAATGAAAAATATTGGCACACTTTTATAATTTGTGACTTACACATCTGGAAAATATGTACTCAAAATACTTGTCTTCTGACATCAAAGCGCTTTACTGCAGATTTTGGTTGTAGACATCAAAACTCAGTGTGCGAGTCTGGCAAGTAACGCCATGAATGGCTTGACCGTTCGCCAAGAAAATTTTCTCACAACACAACTGCACCTAATTATCACCACTACTTTTTCACTCTATATTTGTGAGACACGTACCTGCATAGGGAAAACACTTCGGAAACTTAAAATCCAAACTGTCTTGAAATCCATCAATAAAATCTAATAATCTCAAACTACTACCTCTTAAGGATAAACGTGTAATATTGTCATGGAACATACATGGTACGAGGGTTGCTATTTATATTTCTGGCCTAACAATGAAAAAACAAGTATTTATGATCGAAACTAGTTTTATTGTTTTTCAAAATATTCTCCATTAAGATTGATACACTTTTCCATGCGTTTGAACCAATTTTCGAAGCACTTCTTCCACTCTGTTTGAGGCAGCTCCAAAATATGCGTTTTGAAACAAAAAACGGCTTCTTCTGGTGTTGAAAACCGTTGACCATGCAGTTTGTTTTTGATGTACGGGAATAAAAAGAAGTCATTGGGTGCCAAATCAGGGCTGTATGGTGGATGGCCCATCAACTCGACCTTCTGGCTGGTTAAATATACAATTGTTTGAGCAGCGGTGTGAGAGTTTGCATTGTCATGATGAAGAATGATTCGCCTCTTCTTTGAAGTTTTCCGAATTTCTCCAATGACTTCTGGCAAACAAATGGTTGTGTACCATTCAGAGTTGACCGTCTTACGTTGCTCTAACGCCACTGTTGCCACATGACCGGTAATGCCAAAGAAACAGGCAACCATTTGCTTCGATGTGCTTCTTCCGCGAACAACTTTTGTTGGATTTGGCTCGTCTTGAAAGACCCACACAGTTGATTGCTGTTTTGTTTCGGGGTCATATGCGTAGATCCATGATTCGTCACCTGTGCAGATGTTATACACAGCCTTTGATGCACCTTTCGCAAATTTTTTCAACATTTCAATGCACCAGTCGACGCGAGCCTTCTTTTGAGCATTGGTCAGGTTATGCGGGATCCAACGGGAACAAATTTTTTTTACGGCCAAATGATCATGTAATATCTTGTTGATGCTAGTCATACTAATGCCCAAAGATGCCTCAATCTAACGGTATGTCACATGACGATCTTGTTTAATCAGTTCACGCACAGCATCGATGTTTTCAGGCACAACGACAGATTTTGGACGGCCTTCACGGATTTCGTCGTTTTTGACAGTGCTGTAGGATGGAGCTTCATCGCTATATAATGTATTAAGTTCATTGATGCACTCTTGTCGTGATAATCCACGTCGAAAGTTATGGAAAATAATTGTGTTCACGGGTCAATTCCATTTTTTACTAGGGAATGCACTTTTTAATTAACTGCAAACAACACTAATCGCACTCAAATGACAAAATGTTGTGGTTGAGGTTATGTTCAACAATGTAAAGTTTACACCGGAAATGTCAGCTGACGCCTGGAAACAGTCAGTGTTGCCAAGGCCAGAAATATAAATAGCAACCCTCGTAAGTATACAATCAGATCAATATCTGCGTCTACAGTTGCCGAGTAACAACACGAGATAGAAAATAAATTATTATTTTGAAAAGCCTATTATCTTAAATCACATTCACTTATGTAATTTTGTTGTAAGGCCAAAATACATCTATGATTTTGTTCGCTGTTATCGATTATGGACACCCATGTTTTTCAAACCATACTGAACTCAGGGTTTCTAACAAAGAGAATGGCGGATCTGTAGAAGGAATGCTTTTGTTAGGTTATCTCCACTCCTCGGGGGAGGTGTGCGATCTTGTCAGGGTACCCCCGATAGAAGTCTTGAATCGATATGTTTACTGGACGATCGATCTCATTCGAAAAGTCCAACTCGAATTTAAATTGATTTCTGCCATATACCTTGTAAACGCCATTCACCTCACTTCAGAACTAGAGGACACCCCTGAAAATACCCGCCTAGCTCTTCGTTAAACTCCCCAGCCCTAAAGGCGCGTTTTCACGGTACACTTTGGATGATTCATCCTGAATGATCTTCCAAAGTGATTGCGACGATGAAAGCAATTATCGTTTACATGGATCACCAAGATTGAATTAGTCTGTTCACTTGCAAATGGCGCCGACTAAAGTTGTACGTGCGAGAATTGGCATAATAAGTAACAAACACGTGGTTCTCTTGGCGCCATTCACTAGTGACTACCGATGAATCGGCTCTAATGCATGTTTACATGGTTCACTTTGAATGATTCATCCGCGATGCATCCTCTAAAGTGAACAAAAGTAGAACTCGGTTCAACTTTGTTCAGTATTCATTTTGGATGATCATTTTCGATGATTAATAGTTTACACGATTCATTTATTTTTCACTTTTTTCACTGTGATCATCCGGGATGATCATCCAAAGTGTACCGTGAAAACGCGCCTTAACAGACAATCAAAGACTCTTCGTTTGAAAACATACCAACACAAATAGCGTCAAGACCTGTTCTTGTTATTTCTGTTTTCCTGTTCCAGATCCTTCTCAGAAGACTAGTTTTTGAAAGAGAATTGTTCTTGTCCATTGTCCAGGCCTGAAAAAGCTTTTTGTTAAAAAGTGAGCAGAACATTGATAGATCTTTAAGTTCTGCAGCACATGTAATCTGCCGTTGCACTACTATAAAAAATTAGTTCATATTTACTATTTAGTATAAATTCTTGCTTGAAGTCATCTGTCAGTATTACTTGAGGGGTATCGCAAGGTTCCATTCTTGGCCCCTTGCTGTTTACCATTTACACAAGCGGATTGTGTAATTGCGTTAGCGCCTGTAATCTCTACATGTACGCGGATGATATGCAGCTTTATTATTCTTTTTGTCTGGATGACATTGTTCGTGCTGCGCTTGTTATAAATAATGATTTAGACTCTATATACAGATTTGTTTGCAATCATGCCTTAATGTTAAACCCTAATAAATCGTGCGTGTTAGTTCTTGGTAGATCGGTTAATAGATTAGCTGTACCTTCTATAACAATAAACGGCGTAGCAGTTCCCTTTGCGGATGAAGGAAAAAACTTAGGGTTAATACTTGATAAAACTTTTCGATTTCACAAACATATCTGCAATTACATACAAAAAGCGTATATTAATCTAAAATTACTTTATTCTCATAGACAGTATCTAGATATTAAAACGAAAATAATGTTGTGTGAGTTCTTAGTTCTGTCACAGTTTTTATATTGTGCTCCGGTATATAATGCTTGTTTGAATGTGGACACATCACAGCGTATACAGCGAGTACAAAATTCATGCTTACGCTTCATTTATGGCATTCGAAAATACTATCATATTTCTCATAAACTGATAGAAGCCTCTTGGCTCAATGTGATAAATAGGAGAGATTTACAAACGGCTGTGATGTACCATAAGTTAATCACTGAACGGCAGCCTCCCTACTTATACAACAGAATACGTTTCAGGACTGATGTGCACAATATCAATTTACGACATAGGGGATTGCTGACTATTCCACAGCATAATACTGTTTTTTTTTCGAAAGATCTTTTTCATATAACATTGCTAAAGTGTGCAATCAATTACCTGAATCTTTTAAGGAATTAACTTTTAATCAATTCAAAAAAAAGGTTTCCATAATGCTTCTGGACGCTCATTGACATGGTCAAACTACAATTATTACAAACGTTCTATTCTTTAGTTCATTAAGGTTTTTCTTTTTTTCCATTTAGTTTATTATTTAATATTTAAATATTTCTATACTATGTAAACTGTACAATATGCAAGCTCTGCTGAACTCTCCCCTTGAGGTTCATAATTTGAATAAATTCTACTTATTATTATTATTATTATTATTATTATTATTATTATTATTAGTAGCACTTTTTAATGTATTTCATGGAAGATAATCACAACGCGACAGATCTGAAAATCTTGCAAGACATTACTTAATTTGTATGTAACATTGATTAATATCCTTGCAATGTTTCCCTCAATTTTTGCAATCTTATTTTAATTAATCCTTACATAAATATTATACATTATTGAGATCAAAAATACGAGGGTGGTCTGAAAAGTTTCCGACCTAACAAAGATACAAGACATTTTTTCTGAAATTTTTTTTTTTATATTTCAACATAGTCTCCTTGTAACTCTACACACTTCTCCCAGCGATGCTCCTATTTCTGTAACCCGTCCAAATAGTACTCGGCATTTTTCTTTGCAAAATAATTGTTCACGAAGGTGATTGCCTTTTCATTTGACGAAAATGTTTGTCCTCCGAGCGCAATTTTTTGATGAAGGAACAAAAAGATGTCGCTTAGGGCTAGATCTGGTGAGTAAGGCGGATGGTCAAGCAGTTCAAACCGTAATTCGTGAATTTTCGCCATGGCAACCGCTTAGGTGTGAGACGGTGCGTTGTCTTGGTGAAACAGGATTTTCTTTTTCTGCAAATGTGGCCGTTTTTTCGCAAGTTTTGCCTTCAGCTTGTCAAGTAATGATGCATAGTATGCTCCTGTAATGGTATTTCCTTTTTGAAAATAATCGATTAAAATAACTCCATGACTATCCCAAAAAACGCCATCACTTTCCCAGCCGAAAAAACAGTTTTTGCTTTTTTTGGAGCCGGTTCCCCCTTTGCAGTCCACTGTTTGGACTCTATTTTTGTTTCGGGCGTATAATGGTGTATCCAAGTTTCGTCTACAGTAATTAATCGGCGCCAAAACTCGGATTTATTTCGTCTAAACTGCGCCAAAAGAGCGTTGGAAATATTCATTCGAACACGTTTTTGGTCTAACGTGAGAAAACGCGGCACCCAACGCGCGGACAGCTTTCTCATGGCTAAATGTTGATTTAATATGTGACAAACACGTTCTTTTGACATGTTCATAACCTCTGCTATCTCTCTCACTTTAATTCGGCGGTTGTCTAGCACCATTTGGTGAACTTTGGCGATGTTTTCGTCGGTAGTTGCAGTTTTTGGACGTCCCGAACGTTTATCGTCTCCCAAGCTCTTACGGCCGCGTTTAAATTCAGCAGCCCAAAATTTCACTGTGGTAAATGATGGTGCAGAGTCCCCATACACAGAATCCAACTCATCTTTTATTTGCGAAAGCGTATTGCCTTTCAAAAACAAATATTTAATGACAGCTCGATACTCGATTTTGTCCATTTTCACAAAAAATCTCACATTAACTCACTCAAACGACTGTTACATAAAAACTGCGCGTCCAAAATGGCTGGAACTTTGGTGAGTAACTGTCAACAGATGAACAACGAAATTCAGTAGCTTTTATTTACGAGTGCTGCCATCTTCACGTTGAGGTCGGAAACTTTTCAGACCACCCTCGTAAAGCTTCAAATCGTTACTGCTATAATCTGTGGGGTAATGCGTAAAATACTCTCTAGAGAAAGCTATACTTTTAGTAAAATTTTGCAAATTTAATTTTAAACATATCATACTTCTTTTTCTTTTTCAAGTGACACAAAGTTTGAATTTCCTTGTGCTATGCTGTAACGGTTCTACTCCGAAAAGGACAAAAACAGTTATCAATCGGGGCTAGCTATTAAATCTGAAATGATTTTCTGTTATTCAATCTTAATCTGTAAAAGAGTATTAGCTTTTAAAAATGCTACACTTGCATGTGTTTGTAATGTAGTGTCACACACAATACCGTTTGTATAACCGTAGTATAGTTCATTCAGCTACTAGTAAAATATAATATTAGTAGATAATGATTCAAGTTGTGCGCAACTTTCAACAGTTTAATATTTAAACAAAGCATAACCACAACAAACTCCGTTTTGTTACTAGTTAAATTCGAGCAACAGTCTGTTTACAAAAATAAGCAAGCATTTATCTTTCGGAGACCATTCTGACCATGGTCCCGAGGTGATATTTTTGAATACGATTCTAAAGTAAAAACAAAATTCTTGAAGAATTTTCAGATTTTGGCTGCCATTTTGACGATGTTCCCAAAGAGATATTAAAAGATAAAGACACTACGTCGTCTTTAGTTTTTGATGTAGAATCAAATTTTTTGATGTAGAATACGATTATAAATTAAAAACAAAATTTTTGAAAATTTTTCAAATTTCGGCTTCTATTTTGACCATGTCCCCAAAGAGATATCAAAAAAAGAAGACACCACGTGCCTTTAGTTTTTGATATAAAATCCAAATCTGAAGTCAAAATTTCAAAGTTAAAAAAAATGCGCACACAGACTTCGCAAATTCAGTAACGACTCAGTTCGTTGAAAATCTTAAATGGAAACCTCCACTTTTGATATCTTGTTAGAAGGGGGATGATAACAGCAATCTTTTACTAAAAACAAAATTCAAATCGGTCTACTTGATCTAAAGTTATAGCATGAAATATCTCATTTGAGTACTGAATATAAATCGAGTTATCCAAGTAAATAAATACATTCCAATTGCTTAAGACATATTCTTTGTCTAGAACAGATGAATGTAAACATTTCTTACTGAATAAATAAAATTTAAATGCGAGTTGCTGCATTAGACATGGTCCTTAAAAATTATTTATTACGTGTTGTTCTTGCTGACTGTTTTGACTTTCCAATAATAGTCTATTTTACATTATTCATTTAGAAATGTCTACCTTCGTTTGTTTTGTATCCAAGGCACACATTAAAACAATTGAATTGTGTTGATTTACTTGGATAACGTGATTTATATTCAACACTAAAACGAGATATTTTGCGCTATAGCTTTGAATTAAGTATGTAAATTTGAATTATATTTTCACTAAAAGATTGCTATTATCGTTTTCTTTCTAACAACGTATAGCAAGTAGGGTGTTTCCATTTAAGATTCTTTACGTCATTCTACTTCTCCCTCCATGTTACAAAGACGGTTTCGAGTGATTTTTGATCACTTTTCTAGTTTCAGATATATAGCCCATTGCAACTTTTCAAATTGACACCCTGTATACAAAAAAGAAGAAAACAACAAAAATGCTGTTCTTAAATCTTTTGCTCCATATTTTATATGCAGTTTTTTGCAACTTGACTCTAACGAAATCATCTATCTAAAAACGCGATGCCATTATATTTACACCCACTTCTTTCAAAGAAACTTTTATCATCAATTCACATGTAATTATGTCTTTTATAACATTTTAAATGAGAAGTTTTATTATCAATTTTAGGTGTTGTTTTACTATGAAGGTTCTTGCGATATCTGAAATTCTTGTTTAATTAAAAATATTTTTGCTTTAGTACAGCTTACGACTAAGCTATAGCAAAACTGCAATTGTCTAATACTTTTTTGTGTATGTAAACCGAGACTAATCATTACTCTTGTTGTTTTTGCTCTATTTTTTGTGGAAAAAAATCATTTTGTTTAAAAATCATTTTTTCTACAATTGTCAAAAAAAGGTTGGATTTAAGCATCGCCAAGGATACAGGAACCTTTTCATTTTTTCACATGGGAGCAAAATATATATTTTAAGCTCATGTGCGCAAAAAATATGTTTCACGCACATGTGCGAGAAAAAAAAACAAAAATGACACCCTAACGATCTTGGCAAAAAATGCCATTCTCATGCGCTACAAAAAAACACTGATTTCCCGCACTTAATACAAAAATAATTATTTCGGTAATATTCTGTTTTCATTTTTCTTCATGTTTTATTGCAATATAAAATGCAAACATTAACTTTGCAGCTAAAGCATTAACTACATGTCAACCTCCTCTGTAAACTTTAAAATTTAAAATTGAAATAAAAATTTTTCCGTTTCTTAGAAAGAGCTTTATATTTCCTTTTAGAGATTAAAGGATACTAAACGTGATCAATCCTATCTTCTCCTACAGTTGGTTTTTCTCTCATCTATTAGATAACGAAGCATACATTCTAAAACCGAAAGAAGAAAAAGTACATAATGCACAATATCTTTGTAAGAGTAGATATTTGCAAATTTCAAATCAGAAACTAAAAGATTATTAGACTACTATTATAACATCGTTCTTTTAAAAGAACACTTTGAAGAAATTTCTATTGTATTTTGTGTCTACATTTTCTTTATGCTACAAAAAACATTTCATAATAAATTGAGTTTCTAATTTCGCAAGGTTGACTGCAATGAATGACAGGGCATTTAGGCCGAGGGCAAAAAATAATTTTTTCTGAGCAATGAACGGAGTAGAAAACATTCTCAGAATCTATTTTAAGCATTTTGCTAAGAGTAAATATTATTTGTGTCTATATATTACCTTATTTCCAGACACATATTGGCTAGACTTTTCTAATCATTCTAGGTAGTAGAATTTGCCTGTAAAGTTTTTGGAGACTTTCTGTTAATTGAAACTATCAACTGAAGCCTTTCTAACTGCTTTATTAAACATTTTTACCTTGTTATAAAGCACATGCTATTTCTTAGAAGTGTAGTAGTACTGTCCTTATCAACATTTTATTGTCATGCATGCAAAGAATAATAAGTGTAATAAGTAGTTTTATAATTTTAAAGTAAGACAGTGATAAAATGTTTCTTCATCCACCATCTGCTCGCATTTTAAATAAGTGTACACATCGTAATTCTCTGTTTTACTTTAAGAGTATACCATTTAATTTATTTGTGCTATCCAGGTGGCAATAACTAGTATGTATGTAGTACATACGATTGATTACTCAACACGGAAAGACTTTCTTACTATTGCTTTTAAGATAAGTGCTGTGTGAGGATAGATTGATAAATACTCACAAAAGCAGATAACTCTAAGTACTACAATAAGTTGATTTTATTAGATTTCTGGGTATGTTACGGTTTCTACGATTTAATATTAAGAGTACCTAATACTAAACAATTTTATTTGTAAATACAAAAGAATTAGAATGTTAGTTCTTATTATCTTTTAATATACAAATTATATATAACATTATTAGGTGGAGGTACAGTGTGTCTTACGGAAAACGAAACTCTTCTTTATATAAAATTTTCTATCACATCTTTGTAACGGGTCAATCCATTTCAAACGGTCCAAAAAAACAAATTTTAGTTGCTCGACCATTAAAAAAAAAATTAATATTTTTACTGTTATTTGCTTCAAGTATGGGTAGCCGAAAACACATATTATTTTATTTTTATACTTAACCGTTTAGAAATGACGGCCATTTGTGCTCCACGGTGCACGCTAATTTTTGCGTTTGCAGACATCTACGGAAAATTAATTTCCTACAGAGTGGTTGGTCATAGTCATTTCAAATAAAAACTATTGTTTTTCTAAACCTTGCTCTATCTTTCTTGTTCCTTTCATTAAAGTCCTAGATTGTCATTTAATATGTGAAAATTGCTCTTGAACTTTGGTGACACAATTTAAAAAAACGCGCTTTTTAAGGGATGTTTTTTTATGGAAAGGATGTAATATCAAAGTTAATTTGTTTTGTGCTAGTTTATATCGCAAAACACTTTATACTGAAAAGGAAAGAAGATCGAATCTTGCTTCCTTTATTTTTTATACAGTTCCAAAAAGTCGCAATTTTTAGATTTGGCCTGACTTTAAGGCTTAATATCTCTGGTGGGGGACCAGATAAAATTTGATTTATTTAGATATTATGCACCTCTATGGTGGTAAACTGCAGTAGAAATCTCAACTTTGATATTTGCGTATTGTGGGAGACATCGAATTTTAAAAATGTTATTTAAAAACATTGCGAACGTTTTTAATATCTCTGGTGGGGGACCAGATAGAACTTTGACTGTTTTGGATATTACGCACCTCCATAGTGGTAAACTGCAGTAGATATCTCAACTTTGATATTTGTATATTGTGGGAGATATAAAATTTTCAAAATGTTATTTAAAAACGTCGCGAACGTTTCTAATATCTCTGGTGGGGGACCAGATAAAAATTTGATTGTTTTGGATGTTATTCACCTCTATGGTGGTAAACTGCAGAAGAAATCTCAACTGTGATATTTGCGTATTGTGGGAGACAACGAATTTTTCAAAATGTTATTTAAAAACGTCGGGAACGTTTTTAATATCTCTGGTGGGGGACCAGATAAAAATTTGATTGTTTTGCATATTACGCACCTCTATGGTGGTAAACTTTAGTAGAAATCTTAACTTTCATATTTGTGTATTGTGGGAGATATCGAATTTTCAAAATGTTATTTAAGAACATCGCTTCGTGTTTTGATTTTCTGTTCTGATCTTATTTTCAAAGGAGGTTTAAAACGGTTTTCTAATACTGTAAGTAACGTACTAGAATTTTGATTATTGTCTTCGGTTGTGTTATTTGGATTTATACTGTTGCACATTTGAGGTTAGAATTTCATTGGTTTTAAGATTCGCTATTACAAAATGGTCTTGACTTTGAAAGAAATCAAGGAGATACTTGAAGATGACTCTTTT
>VTPC01082997.1:0-18293 GCA_011009095.1 Ignelater luminosus | reverse complement strand
CAGTTGCTGTCCACTCAGATGACGATCGTTTTGATTCCGGAGTGAAGTGATGGATCCATGTTTCATCCATTGTCACATATCGACGCAAAAATTCCGGTTTGTTACGTTTAAACATGGCCAAACACTGCTCAGAAACATCAACACGTTCTTGTTTTTGGTGAACAGTGAGCAAACGCGGCACCCACTTTGAGCAGAGCTTTCTCACAGTCAAATGCTCATGCAATATAAAGCCAACCCGTTCTTTTGATATCTTTACAATGTCAGCTAACTCACGCAACTTCACTTTTCGATCATTCAAAACGATTTTGTGGATTTTTTTGATGTTTTCTGGGGTTACCGCCTCATTTGGACGTCCACTGCGTTCTGCATCATCGGTGTCTCTACGACCACGTTTGAAGTCAGCAAACCAACGTTTTATTGTTGTTTCTGATGGAGCGGAGTCCCCATAACACTTTTCAAGCCATTGCTTCGCTTGAACGGTATTTTTTCCCATCAAGAAGCAGTGTAAAATTAAAACACGAAATTGTTTTTGATCCATTGTTTTGAAAATAACAAAAGTAGCGTTACTCTTAGCACAATAACTCACAAAATAATGAATAGAATATCATGAAATTTTAACAGCTGTCTTTTGAAGGTTATCAAAGGGTTTTCCAATAAGAGGTGTTATTTTGATATTCAAAGAAAAGTGCCATTTTTTAATATAAATGATCGGATGTTTATTTCATTATAAAGAGGAAGGTATGCCGTTAATAGTGGAAAATAACATCAGGCAAATGACCACCACGACCACGCTTACAGGACAATATCCTTTTCATGAAATTTTCCATAACCAAATCGCAAAGTGGCTGCCCTATGTCCTCGATAGCCTCACGAATTCCATCTTTGAGGTCTTGAATCGACGCTGGGCTGTTGGCGTAGACCTTCTCTTTCACGTGGCCCCAAAGAAAGAAGTCGCAAGGTGTTAAATCACAAGATCTCGGTGGCCAATTGTGATCACCTCTTCGAGAGATAACACGGTCCGGAAACTTTTTCCGTAAAAGATCAATGGTTTCGTTGCTTGTGTGGCACGTAGCGCCGTCTTGTTGAAAGTAAACGTTGTCCAGATCAATACCATCCAATTCCGGCCATAAAAAATCGTTAATCATCTCTCGATAGCGCAATCCAGTCACCGTAACTGTTGCTCCAGCCTCATTTTCGAAAAAGTAAGGTCCAATGACTCCGCCGGACCATAAACCGCACCAAACAGTCACACGTTGAGGATAGAGAGACTTTTCAACAATAACTCTTGGATTTTCTGAGCCCCAGATCCGACAATTTTGCTTGTTGACGAAGCCACCGAGGTGGAAATGGGCCTCATCACTCAAGATGATTTTTCGATGGAATTCTGGATCATTTTCATGCATTTCAACGGCCCAATCAGCAAAGACACGACGTTGTTGATGATCGGCCGGCTTGAGTTCTTGTGTTAACTGGACTTTATAAGCCTTAAGACCCAAATCTTTATGCAAAATACGGTGTAATGACGTTTGTGGAATGGCTAATTCCAAAGAACGACGAGGAATGGACAAACCTGGGTTTTCTTTAACACTTTCGGCTACAACAGCAATATTCTCGGCTGTTCTTGAGCGACGTGCACGGGTTTTATTCTTCACATCACTAACTTGTCCCAAGAGCTCGAATTTTTTCACCAATTTCTGTATTGCGGTCCGACAAGGTGCTTCACGGTGACCCAAAAATGTTCGAGTTTTACGAACCGTCTCTGCCAAATTTTCACCATTTTTATAGTGAATTTGAATAATTTCAATGCGTTGTTGAAGCGTGTATCGTTCCATATTTATTAATGGCGTAGTTTCTACTTGTCAAATGTCAAAAAATGATAGCTTCAAAAGTGACATCTACCGAAATAGCGGGCTATTCAAAATAACACCTCTTATTGGAAAACCCTTTACTAACTGAAAAAGCGGTGAATGCAATAGAACTAGCGCCATCTATTTGTTAGGCCTGGGACTTTTCAGCCCATGTGTTAAAGTTCGATTGATGCTAGAAAGAGAATAAATACGAATACAGACACACTACAAGTGCAAAGTTCCCCAGTCATTCAACTGTAGTGCAATTTACCGTTTTCGAGAAATTTGCTTATCCAAATTCAACTAGACACATGCGTTCCTTTTATAAAAGAGAGGCACGTATTTTAAATAAAACAAAGGAATTATGATTTTAAAAAAACCTTGAAAAGGATCATTCTTTTACAAAAGAAATTTAATGACTTTTAAGAAGCATAAAACGAATCATTTAATGCATCTCAAACTAATGATTCCAAGTCAAAAATTAAAATTATAATTACGAAAGCGTAAGACAAAGAAATTTTTAGAAAAAGATACAATGGAATTCAAAATGACATCACATTCAAAATCATTTTGGAAGTTTGACAGCTCCGACAAAATTACGATAATCAAACTGCCATCAATGATCTATGGTAGCGCCCAGTAACCCTAACAAAGATACATTAAGTAGGAAAGGCATATTATCTAGTATCTCCTTCGAGATGTCAAAAGTGGAGTCCGTTTTACAGTTGGTAAACATCAATAAATAGCCTGACCTGACAATATCTTAAATTACCATTAACAAGCGATGTGCTATGGCACTTTCTAGACCCTTAAAACTCTTTTTAACAAATCTTTAAAAAAGGGAGTGTTTTCCGACGTTTGGAAAATCGCAAACGTCATACCTATTTATAAATCTGGCGATAGAACTTCAGTTGTCAATTATCGTCCCATCTCAATCTTTTTACTGTTTAAAAGAAATAGTTTATAAAGTTTTTTTTTTAGAATTAAAATTCTTACCTCGTCACAACTATACGGTTTCTTTTCTGGTCGTTAAGTTGAAACATACCTTGTAGAATATACTAACCACATACAGCCGTGGACTATGGTAAGTAGGTAGACGCTTCATTAGCTGGTATAAACAAACGCTACTAAGTGATAACTCAAATTTCTAGCAGTGACAAAGGTCAAAACGATACGCTAGACATTAAAAAAAGACTTTACGTTTATTTAAACATTTGACGTGTCTCCTAGTAATAGGACAGCAATTTTATAATTACGTATTACATATATTCTTTACTTAAATTTTTTTTGCTAAAATTTTATAACTTATATTCTATAAGTTGAATTCAAAAGTGGACCCCAAAATACTAGATCCTCAATACAAAAATTTCTGTTTTTGCTGCTTGCAACAAAAACTTTATTCTGTAATTATGGACATTCTTAAACAACCATTACTATTATTACTTTCAAGAGTGTCTCATTCATGTAGGAAATTGATAAGAAATCCAAAGTAGATGGTGTATTTGAACTGATAATTGTACATATCATTACGTGTTATTAACTAATAGTGCGTTTAATACATAAAGCATTTGCAGTGCAAGAAAGCAATAGTGCCTTCTATTTGTTTGACTTGATTGCATGTAAGTGGAAGCCGCTTAGATTTATTCTAATCCTGCCTTAATGCTCTTAATATAGAACACGCAGACCAAGCCACTTTTAATACCTAAAATTTATAATTTACAATTAAAAATTACTTGGTTGCATATAATATGTCCTTACCTTTACAATAGTACCTGCACTAATGGTAATTAAACCGCCAGCTTTTATAGTAATTCCGTTTAAAGAATTTTCAACTATAAGCAGCAACGTAGCTTTCAGACGAGAATATTCGTTAACATACCATTTAGAAGAATAAACGCCGTCTGAAACTGCTAAGGCCTAAAACACATGTTACAATTTCGACAGAAGTTTTATGTGATACAATAAATGACTAAGATTGGCAGGAGTAAGCAAATACATTAAATATGTCCTTATCTGTAATAATGCTAGTTTTTACCTCACTTCCAAAATTTATTTTCAGTGTTTATTTACACTAACTTATTTATTTATTTATGCACAGAAGAATTTATTTATCACTAATTATATTTATTTCGTTCGTAACTACTAGCTGATTGACTATAGAACTGCCTTCTGCTCGGTCAACGCCGCCTTATATTCGTTTCCGCGTGGTTCTTGATGAGCCCGGAAAGTTCGCGTTCCTTCTGGAACATTCGACGGTGGAAGAGTCTCGATAGTTAGAGATTTCTCCGACACATTCAACCAGCTTGTTCGAGACTGTTCGGGACATTTTCTAGAATATTCTAGGAGT
The DNA here is from genome assembly GCA_011009095.1 of Ignelater luminosus. Taxonomy (NCBI): domain Eukaryota; kingdom Metazoa; phylum Arthropoda; class Insecta; order Coleoptera; family Elateridae; genus Ignelater; species Ignelater luminosus. The sequence goes on along the minus strand of VTPC01082997.1, from coordinate 14,099 downwards.
GGCGCGTTACAATAGTTTGCTGCAGTGCAATAGAAGCATAGTCGAGAACTGACAACAACGAAGATAGACGCATGCCTCGCTTGAGCTTGATAGGAATGGCTAAAAAGTAGATACATTTGTAATTATTGCTATTTAGGAAATTTGTGAAAACACTTTACGTTGGACGCAATGTTATCAGGTTACTAAATTTGATCCCTTAAACATTACGTCTTACGGTAGGTGTTTTCTTCAATTTCATAACACTAAAGCAATACTAATAAAAAAAAATTATCTTTCCATCACTGTAAATAATTCTATACAAATGCATGGACCAAGAGTGACATATATAACCAGTAATATCAAAGAAAATGCCTGTTGAAATTTTTTAATAAACCTACAAAATTATATTATAATTTTTAAAACAAACTAATGTTTCTGATGTATACCTTAATATTAGTATATGATGCTGAATGTAAATTTCCATTTCCTTAAACCTTTTGACATTTGGTACCAACTCCTCTAAACACTGAGACATAATTCTAAACTGAAAGACTGCCTCAGCACAAAATCCCAAGAACATGCAGTCTAAAGACGCTAAGAAAATTCCACCAACAAGTACCACAATTAGTTCTTCAACCATTACAAAATAATACTAATAATAATAATAATAAATTAGAAAAGCTACTTAAAGTACAAAACATATATTATTATAGATTTGAAAAATTACAAAATAGGCCTGTAAATGTAATCACTAATTGCGTTCTTTATCTATTTTACCACATATAACATTCAACCTTATAAATTTGATAATTAATCCTTCTGTTCCTTATTATTTAAGAACGTTGTCATCATATAACGATAATAACGATAATAATAATTTATTAAAGTGATTTAAGTAAGACGCACCTCTTAAATAATTCAAATGCAACCCAACTTACCTTTGTTTGCCACAAAAATATAAAATTTTTTGTTAATAACTCCACTACGGGTTGAATTTTTAGATTAATTTAGGTTTTAGTATTTAGACTTAAACAGTGGCACAAGCTTTGCTTAGGTGAAGAAAAGTATTTTGGTGCTACATGCCCCAATCATCTCAGTTTCTGTAGCTTAACAAACATGCTCATGCTTGGTTCCCTGTATAAAAAATCTCAGTTCCCTATTTGTTCTTCTCTACCCCTCCGCTGTGTTCATACCTTCAAATAGGCCTCTTAGTATTGTGGCAACGCGATTACTGTATGTATGCGGTTCGTTACACGAGAACTAAAAGTGAATTAAGTGTATAAATTAAAGTGATTTAATATTAACAAAAGTGCTATCAATTTGTTAGTGCAGCACAAGGAGTGAGATATCCTACTAAGGTTAAGCCTTCTAACGCATAAATTACTAAAAACTAATTAAATATAGTAATTTAAAAGAGGTTAAACCATAAGAAAAGCGATAAACAGAAAAGCCGGGGACAATCACGCGGTGAAGCCACCTGCGGTCGGTAAAGAGCCCGGCAAATATTCAGTCGTGTGTTTGGATAGTGAACATAATAAGTGAGTGACAGCATTTTATCAGACACGGGCGAGGCAAAACTCAGAAGAGAATCACCGGAGCACGAACGTGCATTCAAGAAGAGTAGGAATAAGCTTAGACCTCCGAACAAAAGTAAAGAAGAACCAAGCAACCTGTTGGAAATGAAGGAGATGATGAAACATGTGATGCAAGGTATAAACCACCTGAAAAGGGGACAAAACAGTTACGAAGAGGAAATAAGGGCTTTAAAACTGAAAAACACTTAACTAAAAGTTAAAGTAAACAAGCTAAACATGAGGATGGACTTGCTAGAGAAGAAAAAAATTCGGATTTAACACGAAAGATAAAGTTAAAATGAAAGAAGGGGTCAGTAACCTCATTAATAAAAATGTGGGAATCAAATCGAACATAAAACTAGTACGTAAGATTGGACCGAAACGTAGCATCATAGAAATGGGGAATTTTGATGAAAAGATGAAAATCCTAAGAAATAAACAGAAACTCAAAGATATTAGGGGTGACCCAATCTTTACTGAAAGCGATTTGACGAAAGCAGACCGAATTATACCGGCCAATATATAGAAAGAAGCAAAGGAATTGAGAGCAGAGGGCAAACAAGTTAAAACGGCGTATAAGAAGTTAATTGTAGACGGTATCGTATGAAAGTGGCACAAGACGTTGTAAGAAACTAAACAGCAGACCCCAGCGGGCGGTTTTGGACCAAAAAACTAACCAGCGAACCTGTGCCCTAGTGAGAAATAACAATAACGGTAAGGCCTGAGAAGAATTCGGTAAGAAAATGGAGGCAAACTACAAAGGGAAACCAGAAGCTATTTTTCAGAGCATTGAAAAACGGTCAAAAGTAGATGGAAGTTGGCCACAAACAAAAGGGGTCGAAATAATGGAAATATGGTTGGAACATTTCAAAAGCGTGTGATACACACTACAGGGGGGCCAATTGACCCAAATTCCACCAATTCGACCAATCCAACCCCGTCTTTGCTTTCCTCATCCCTTCAAGTAACATCCCAATTTTTATTACCCTAAAACTAGTATAAAAACCCGCGCCTCTATCACAATCTCTCTCTTATATCCCAGCGCTCTTATATCCTAGCTCCTATATTCCACGCTCTCATTCTAGAAACCATTTCCTCAAATCATAAACCGCTTCTTATAAAAATACAGTCAACAACCTCTCCAACTGTCCTGCTACAACCCCCTTTGTCCGCAGCGACCTACCTTTCTTTTCCATTCACCCAACTACCTGCTCGCCGTTCGACCGTACCATTCCATACAAAAGATGCATTTCTCTTAAATAACCTTGTCCCAGCATTTTTCCCTGTCCTATATTCCTTTAATAGAATGTTGCAAAAATAAAGCAAAAAGTAAATTAAAAACTTTTGTTTTTTCACGTTAATGGAATTCCTTAAGTCGACGCCTTCGATGGGTGTTCTTTTCAGAATGCTTAGACTACCCGCCTCCAACATGAGCTGCTAGCTCACGCCGCTACCTAATTCCATCCAGGTCTGAGACGCCGCCACCTAGCGCCGTCCCCAGTCACGCCTGAGCAGTGCCGTTCGTCGAGCCAGCCGGTATCACGTGCTAGAAGAGGAGCAAGTGGTAGCAGAGAGAGTGGCACTCGCCCAGTCGGATAAGGGCATAGCCGACGATGATACAGACATCAATAAAATCCACATGTAAACTGGGCAAATCATCCGGAGACGTCGACGGTATCGGGGTAAAGATGCTAAAAACCTTGGGGGTGGATGGTTTGAAATTGTTGCACAAGATAATAAATAAGGCATGGAAAATAGGGAGATGCCCAGAGACTGGGAAATCGCAGCCATAGTGCCAATTTCTATGAAAGGGGACCCCACCATCTGCAATAATCACAGAGGCATCTCGCTGCTAAGTATCACCAGCAAAATCTATGAGCGTATACTGGAGAAGAAATTACGGTCGGATTTAGAGGGGAAAGATGACGACAGTCAACACGACTTCCTGGCGGGAAGAAGCACACAGGACCTCATCTTCTGTCTACCACACTTAGTAACCAAAACATTAGAGCGTAATAACAAGCTGTACATGTGCTTCGTTGACCTGCAAAAGACCTTCGGTAGCATCGACAGAGAAAAACTGTAGATGGTTATACGAAAGAAAGGAGTTAGCAAACAGATGATTGAGGCGATATGATCGATGTACAGGAATTGCAGAAGATGTTTCTCTGCATTATTTTTGTTAACATTGTAGCATTAATTATTGAAGTAGAAAGAATTGAACCGTTTAATTCTCTAGTATACCAAAAACGACCTAATGATGGTGGGCCGTCTTCGTCAATAATATACAATTCCTTGTTAGTAGCGCTATATTTAATATTTACAAAAATATAACCATCAAGTACTACATCTTCATTATAAACAAGTTTTAGTGTTAAATTATACGAATGCATAAACTTGTATAAAAATAATTTAGAATAATAGTTCCTTAGATGTAATAGATAGATCTGATCCAGTGTCCAATTCCATTTAAAAGAAATCTAGAATTTAACTAGCAAAGGCTGGTTTATCAACATTATCTTTTCTAACAGATAAATTACAAAAAATACTCTTCGGATTATATCAAATTTGCTATTCACAAAATGAGTTTTACTTATAACACTATTAGATGGCCTGTTTCTTACAAATTAAACCAGTTACATATTGATAACCGAATTCTGAACTTTACGATTTTGATAGCTAGGCCCGTTTTTAATATTAGTTGCAATCAAATACGCTTTTTCAGTAAACAGTCTTTGGACAATTATTTAATTTCTTAATTCAAGCACTGGTTGATCGCGTAAAGTTTCATCTCAGTTAGCGCCAACATCAGATGTACCTACCAGTTTTTCAGATTCACCACATAATTGGCTATCGATTTGTCTGTATTTTGTTTACGTTGAGGGAATTTATACCTTTGAGCTTTCACTGAAGTTTTAGGGTTTAACACGTTAACTGCGTTACATACCCCCAGGGTACTGTACGTGTAATTACTTATATCGACGGACTGTGTTTTTGCTATTTAGGAATACTGCCGAAATTATATTTGTTGTTTGGTTTCTCTGACGAAAATTAACGTGTGCCAACGTTTCCTTTTTTTTTGCTTCAAATAGAAGTTAAATATGGAGGTTGATCTTCGCGCAGTAAATGCAACATTAAATTTTAATAGAGACAGTTCATCATGTGGACTTCTATTTTGCCGTCGCTTGAAATTAGATAACTGGACAACCATTGAAGTTATATTACCTACACGATACTACCATTAAAACAGAAGATAAGCTATTGCGTTACAAATAATGAAAATTAATCAACATAATGTTGGGTTTAGTGAGAAAATTCGTATTTTATTATTTATAAAGGTTGACGTGTATTTCCAATGAGCTACTTGCTGCTGGAAAGTATAATTATAGAAAATCGTTTTGGAACAGCAGAAACACAAACATAAAGTTAATGCATCATCTATGATGTTTAGTTCAATGGACGAGCTAATTTATTCAGAGCCGGATTAAGACTTGATACGCCCCTTGGTATTTTTCTTTTGTGCCCCTTCAATACTAAATTTGGATGCTAACTACTTAACAAGTGAAAACTACTTTTGCTAATAAAATTAAAATTTCTTTATACATACAAAATACAAAAACCTAACAAGAAAATATATTTGTACAAGACATTTCAAAGAATACGTTACTGCTGAAATTTAAAAAAATCGTTACTTTAAAGAATCTTTTATCCTAGATTTGCTTATATGAATGAATTTACTTACTCCTGTATTTAGGAAGATGAAGTTACAAAATGAGATTAAATAAATATTAATCAAGATTTACTTTTACAAGTTAGGGATTGTTTAAAGAAAAGACAATAATGTTGAATAGGAAAGCCAATATAAATGTAAACTAGGAAATTGGAAAAAAAATTTCTGGAACATTGACTTTCTACAAGCAAAACCTAGAATCAAATACATCTGAATTGCTGATACACACTTGGTGCTTGCTGTTCGATTGTAAATCAAAAATTCATTTAAGAAAATCTCAATATTAAAATTTTGCAAAATTCTAAATCAAAAATTATATTTTAACTTTTAGAATTTCTTGTTTAAGTGAAATAATAGTAATGAATGTTTTAACAAAATTAAATGAGTCTCTGAAATTACTCTATAGGGAATTAATCATTCTTTTTATACTTTCAAAATTTTTGATAATAGGTAGGTATACACAATAAACAAACAAAAATAAGTTGATAACGTTAATTATTAAAATGAAATTGTATTTCACTAAAAATAAATAAGCTTTGACAAGAGATGTTCCATGTGCCCACCATTGGTTTAAAGCAAGCACAAATTCTTATCTTAAAAAAAAAGTTTATTGTGAATTTCTACAATTTTTTAATAAAGGTGAGACACCTTGTATAAAGAGGAAATTGTTTAAGTAAGCATTAGTATGAAACGTCTGTCTCTTAAACTTTTATTTCAAACGTTAAATTAGATGTTCTAGTAACGGGATATTTTAACCTCTCATTTTACTGTCTAATAAACGACCTTTAAATAATACTTACTTCTTATAAAAGTTACTATTAGAAATTAGTAAGATTTTTATAGCGACGACATTTATACAACTTTGTCTTCTAAAGTTCTTGCCACTTTTATTATTTGCTTTCAAAAGGTGTCAAATAAAATTCAAATATATTTTATTGGGTACTAATTAAATGTTTGTAATAAAATTTAATTTCACAGTCGAAAATAAAATAAAATATGTATAGAGCAAAAAGTCTTAAAAATTGATTATTGGAACGTTATTTACAATAATTAATAAATTCTATTCGGAGAAGTGCGGTTGTTAGTGCTAAACACACAGGCTATGGCCAGTGTCAATGGATAAAAACAATGAAATGCTAAAAGAAATCAAACAACTACGTAAGAAGCACAGAGAATATAAAGAGGAAATAAAAGAGATTAAAACAGAAAACAGCAAAATAAAAAAAGAATTGTACGAAAAATACAGTACTTAGAGAAAGATAAAGAAATGAAGAAGATTAAGCAAGAAGATACCTGACATGAAGAATAGGCTATTAAGTAAGAATCACAGGAAAGGAGTCAAAAGAGCAGTTCAAGAAGCCAAACAAGGAGCATGGGAAAAATTTTGAAATTAACTAGAAGAAGGGCGGTAGGAAATAGGAAAAAGTTATTTGGAATGTTAAAGAGTTTAAAACGAGAGAAGGCAGTGGAAATACATTGGATAAAAGACAACGATAGTAACATCCTAAAGAAGAACGAGAAGCTCAAACAAACATGAATAGAGAATAGAGAATATTAGAAGGAATTGGGGAGGCAAGAGAAAATAAGGTAACACTAAGAAACGAGGCTAGAAATGCAATAGTGAGAGGGGAAAGAGGCGTAGGTGAGCTTAAAGAAGCTGTAACGGCGGATAAAGAAAACAAACCACTATCGCTAGAAATATAACAATCTAACAAGTAAAGCTTACCTTATTCACCACATCTCACTACTTACAGAAGTTTTGTATAGTTCGTATCACAGGATAGTGTTGCCGACAATTAATTCACCTCCTTTTAACTAAATTCTCTTTAATTATACCCAAGAAACGGTTTCACTAACGACAATATTTCCACCTATTGTTAATAAAACACAAAAAAATGATGGGATGTAAAGAACTATTCTAAATAATTAAATATGAAAAACTATTATCCGTAACAAAATATAGAGAACTACTAAAAAAATCATAATTCGTTCCCTTTTATAACTTTGGTGTTACCATTCATGAGTTTTCTTGGTATGTGAGGCATTGGATTACTTTGTATTCCCTTGAAATCTCACAAAGGCTTTTACAGACAACTAACAGATTTTAATCTTCAGGAGAATTTTAGATATTGGGCAACATTTCTTAAACTAAATTTATTTTAAGCTTCTTAACTTATTATTTTCAACAGAGGCTATAGTAATGTTAAAAAAAAGGGAAGGCTGCAGGCATTGATGATATAAAACCAGCGATGCTAAAACACATGGACGAGGTCGGAGTATTGGGTGCCAAGAATAATTCTAAACAAGATACGGAAGGAGAAGAAAATTTATGGAAAATGGCAAATAGCAATCTTAATAGCACTACATAAAAAAGGTAATAAACTGACTTGCAAACATTGTAGAGAAATATCCTCGTTGTGTATAACGAGCAAGATTTATGAAATAATTCTGGGAAGGAGACTCAGGCTAATAATCGAGCTAACATTAAAAGAATTTCAAGTTGGATTCAGGAAAAGTCGTAGTGAACAAGAATGGATATTAATCCTAAGACAAATATGCGAGAAAACGATAAAAAAAGAAAGAAGATTTATACCAGTGCTATCGGTATTCAGAAAGCATTCGATTCGGTAAACAGGGAAAAAATGTGAAATGTACTAAAGCTAAGAAATGTACGCTATGAATCGATTAAGGAAATACAAATCATATACAAAAGGACAAATAATGTTATCAGAGGACAAAAATTTACCTCTAAGGAATTTATCACCCAAAAGGGAACCAGACAAGGCAGCATTTTTAACCCTATATTATTCATCACTGTGGTGGATAAAGTAGCAAAGGTATTAAGAAATGAGACGAGAGGAACTACACTGGGGTATAGAAAGCTAAAACCCGTAATTATTATAGAACTTATGTGTGCAGACGATCTAATAATCTGTGCACTATCAAAAGCTACAATAGAAGAAAACGTTGAAAAATGGGGCCAAGAATTAGGAAAACATAATATGCACATAAACCTCAGAAAATCAGAAACTATGGTAATGAGAATTGAAGATAAAGTGGTTGTAAATTAGCTGGAAAACATGGAACAAAAACATGTGCAGAACATAAAATATCTGGGAGCGATCTGGAAGGAGATGGTATAATGAATTTGGATATGAACAACAGAATCAAAATCGCCACTAAGATTTACTATTTACTGCTAAAATCATTTATAAATAAAAAAGAGGTTAGCAAGAGAACAAAAGTTAAAGTATACAAGGCTGTTTTTGTACCGGCATTCGTTTATTGGACAAAAAACTAAATATTAACAGAAAGGCTCAAAGCATAGAGATGAGGTTCCTTAGAAGGATTGAGGGAGTAAACAAAATCGACAGAATCAGGAGCACTGTCATCAGAGAGAAACTAGAACTGAAATCATTAGAAAAAGAATTGCTAAGAGGCAACTAAACTGGTGGGAGCATTTAATAAGAATATCAGAGAATAGAATTACAAAAGAGGTCTGGGAAAGTAAAACAAAGAGGAAGGCCACAAAAAAATTGTGGGACCATAAAATAGTGAATGTGCTAAATAAAATAAATAGTAATTAGAGTAGTGCAAACAAAATCGGCAGTCGATAGAATGGAATGAACGAGATTCGTAAAAGAGGCAAATCACCAAGCTCAACTCAACACTTCTACACTGAAGAAATTTGGTAACTCGGGAGAGCAAATAAGTAAGTAAGTAATAAAACTATTTAAACAATTAATAGAATAACCATTCTCAAATTTACATTAAGGACGAGAGCAATGTGCAGCCTTTAAAAATAAAACCTTTAAATTGAAGCCTAAGTGGTAAATGACGATTTTACAAAAGCCTACACAGAACACTATTTATCTTTTATCTACATGACAGTAGCATTTTCTAATCTTTATCGATTGGGGTTGCCTTGCAAACAGATATTATTAATTTTTCGACTCTATACAGTCCGAAAGTCGCAAACCGCGTATTACTTATGTATAGTTACACATTTTAAAATAGTACTTAATAGAGTTATATTATTATTGATGTTTATATGCTAGCAATTAAATTTTTGATTGCGCTTGCTACATAAATACTAACTATTAAATCATTCTCAGAACTTTAAGTCACTACCAGGAATAAACAATACATTACAAACGAACCGATACGATACCATCTAAGTCTGTGCTCACATACTACTTTGATTGGTTTTTTACGGACTCTTGCGCTAACTTTTTTCTAATGAATAGAGATTTTGTCAACTCACTTAAACTATTATATTTAAAAATAAACACTTATACCGCCTAATATTAATTACTAATCATGATTCCTTTGATAGTGTTGGCGTTGATTGAAATGTTTGATCGATTCCATTCGCCCCAGTTTGAAAGTTAAGAGCTGTAAGCCCCAAACTAGTTTTTACAGCTTCTAAAATTACAAATTTGTTACTTGAGAGTTAATGTTGACGTATGAAGATAACAATATTGTTACCTTTTGTGATTGATAACAGTTTGGCCATCTAGGAAAGAAGTCATGCACGAGTTTTGAAGTTTGGGTGATGTATTCAAAATTCTGCCTTCGATTTTGTCTTTCCAACAACAATCTTCGTATTAGTATTATTCTTTGACTATTAAAAACAAGATGTGTAATTCTGTTGACTTAAAATCGTTGGCATCGGGATTCTTATTTACATTACAACCACTAGATCAACTGTGTTATACATCTCGACAAAATTAGTCATATGCCGATGATTCATAAAATTAACAAAATTGCGTAACTTCTTATTATTAAAGTTTCATTTGCCTTACTAATTATGATTAAGTACCTTTATGATTTCTTTGTATAAAAGCAATTTTCCTAATAATAAATGAATTAACACTTTTAGTCAACAACTAGTAGCTGATTTAAGCAAATTTAAGGGAAAATTAACTTTTAAAAATCATTAAGACCATATGACCCTACTTGAAAGTTTCTGCTTTTAACAAAATAAATGGATAAAAATGAATAATACATTATTCGGATTTTTAATGTAGAGAATATCTTGTAATGTCATTTTAAAATAACGCATACCTATCCGGTCTCTGCCTTTAATTTTGTTTAGATATTTCTTTTTTAATACTATGAAATCTTTCCGATGCTTCCTGATATCTCCGTTATTCTTCAATGATATTTAAAAACAAAACACCCAGTGAGATTTAAAATTAAGGGCGCCAGAACCTGAAGGTCACAGGGAACCAACGGCCAGCCCACGCAGCTTCTCGTAGACTAACACCCAGTACATGGATCCCTTATTGAACAACATCCTGTATATGGGTGGCTCTAAAAGATATCACCCTGTATACAGCTAGCTTTTAAAGCGCTTGCAATCAACATTATTTATTTTAATAGTCAATAAATTTTTGTCCAGACCCATTCTGCCCGTGAACGTGTTTCATCCTAAATTCTTAGTTGCCATTTCAACGCCTAGACATGTTTATAAATTTTTACTTCGTAGAATTTTAGCTTGCACTTTTTATGTTTTCACGTTTTTGAGCAAGCCAGATTTACATTGAAACCGTGAGGGCTAAAACATTTCCATTTACTATAGGGTCATCTGTGCTTTCTTTCCTGTCCCAGTTTAATCGAGACTGCGTTCCAGCTTCTTTGTTTGAGTTAAGCAATGCCTGCGCAGGGCCAAGACGCGTGAACAAAAGGGACTCTTTTGCAATCTTCTGAACGAGGAAGACACGGGCGTGTTTGTTACAACATATAAAGTTGCTACAAGTTTCTTTCGTTTGCATTTAGTGCATTTTGTGTAAATCCCGGAAGACGGCTTCCTTTAAGGGATTTAATGTCGTCTCGCGAGACAGATATGTGATATAACTTGTAAGCAGAAAAGTTTAACCTATCAATTTTGTAGTTTTGTGTAAAAGGTGAGTTACGTCACCAAATTCGGTCCAGTAGTGCTGGGATCGAGTAAAGTAAAAACCCCCTTAACTCATTTTTCTTTGTTATCTTCTTTTCTGTTTGTCGTTCGAATGTCATCTTGTGACTGTTTAAAGTGACTGTTACCCAATGTTGAGAGAAAGCATTGTTTTGCGTTGTTTCGTACAAAACAAAAAAAAACGTTGTAGTGGACACTAAAGATCTAGATTTCAGTTTGTTGGGAACAGTTTGAAAAGACGTCTGAATCTGTTAGTGTCATAGAAACTTTTATGTAACTCAGTTAATTTGGATTATTTTCGGCCTGCAGCCCAGGTCTATGAAATCTTTCCGATGCTTCCTGATATCTAGGTAATTCTTCAATAATATTTAAAAACAAAAAACCCAGTGAGAAACAGAATGTATTTTTATTTAAGTTATTTGTTATTGTTTAATGTGAATTTCGTGTGTATAAGGTTAAATTCTTTTGGAAGATTTAGTAAAACCTCTTTCTGCTCAAATCTTCGTTGAATTTTTATAATAAATTATACTGCACAGTGAACGTTCATAAGTAGAAGTAGTAATTTTACAATATATGTTGCGCCTTTTTAAACCATGTTAAAAGCAATTGTTTGTTTGATATTAAGGGAAAAACTAAATTATAGTTGGTTACAGTTTATAAAAAAAATTTATTTTGTTTTATCTGGCGCACAATAACTTTTCTTTTAACTTAAGAAACCTTATTTTAAACATTTAGTTTTCTTGAATATAATAAATTATAGTAAAGTTTGATCTTGGTGCTTTATTGAAGTGTAAAGTTGTAAAAGGGTTCATTCCATTGATAATGTAAGCCATCAAACAAATCACTAAGAGGACCAGCAAAATCTTTAACATTCAAGATTTTATTTAACTTATACCTTTAGCTTGTGTAACTGGTATATAAGAGTGACCAGTGGGCTCCAGTCTGTTTACAGCATTTATTTATATTGTTTTGGTAAGTGCAGGGGCATTTCAAATTGACCCCCTTGATAAAAATTGTGACTGTCTAACATTAAAGAGCTTAGAGCGTTAAGTTTATAATTCAGAATTATCTTTGAAAATTGAAGTGTTGATTGCAAGCGTTTTAAAAGCTAGCTGTATACAGGGTGATATCTTCTAGAGCCACCCATATACAGGGTGTTGTTCAATAAGGGCCATATACTGGGTGTTAGTCTACGAGAAGCTGCGTGGGCTGGCCGTTGGTTCCCTGTGACCTTCAGGTTCTGGCGCCCTTAATTTCAATCAACTTTTGGATTCGACAAGAGTTTTTGTAAGTGTAAGCTTTTTTTCGTTTTGTTAAGGTAAGTTTGGCTTGAACCACCCTCGTCTTTGACTTGAGGTGCGGGATCGAACATCTTCCGCCATCCGTAACATGCATTGGGCTTCTTTTCTAGCTTTTTTCCGTTACAGTCTTAAGCTTAAATTTGACAACTCTAAAATATCTATGTAATAAAATGAGGCACTCACATTTTTTAAAAATAGTTTCAAAACTTGTAAATAGAGGTTCTACAAAACTGAGCAGATACTGATGCTGTTAAAATTAAACAACTAGAATCTAAATGCAAACTTTCTTCTTCCACACTATTCCCAGGTTTCTATCTTCCATAGTTTCCAAATTGTAGTAACTTAAAACAAAATACGAACTACAGACCTGTCACGAGAATATTTCCAGCAAACTTTTTAAGTTATTTTCTTTGTGTTCTGCTGCATCATAAATACTTATTGTTATATTATAATAGTATTTTTAGTCCAGAAATCTATGCTTTATTGTACTAGTAATATTAATATGAAGTAAATTAGACTCTACTATCAATGTCAGATAATACATGAAAACAAAGCAACCTTATCAGCTTTTATTTTATAAAAAACATTAGAAATAGGGATATTCCAAGAAAATAACACAAACGTATATATTTTACTTAACTTTTATATTTTAAAACAGAAAATTAGGTGCAATTAACATTAACAATTAAATATAGTCATATTGTGGATATTCATTTATTTTATTAACAATTAGTTGCTATTGATGATATCCATTTATTCAATGATAAAAATATATTCAATATTATTGACAACTATTTGTTTATTGAGAATTAAGTTGTTATTATTGCTGCCTATTTGTTTGTTAACCTAGTTATTAATTAAACTAGGGTGACCGCGCCTATATTAAATGAGGATTATTTAAAATTAAAAAGGTTTTTCACTCGTGTTAAAGAGTGGCTTTCTCTTTTTATTTGTTTTTGTGTTGTTTGTGTTTTTGATATAAAGATTTTGATTAAATAAAACTGTATTTTATTTTTTTGTGTCATATTTTATTGATAGACACCACGTCTGTTTTGGAATTTGGAGTTTTTCTTGCAATTTAAACAAAAAGGCTCTGGCGTCCAACAAATTATTAATTATCGATAGTGTTTTGGTTGTGTTTAAGATATAATTTAAATAACAGACTTGTGGTTTATCATTAATATATACATATCCCTAATCTGCTATAAAATTATCTGACACCCACGGTCCATAATGCAATGAGTCATCATTAGCCGGATTGCTTCTAATAAGCATTCAGTGATTTGGTGAGTAACCTTTAACCTAGAAGTAAAACGTTTTTAAAGACTGTTACAATTTATGTGGTTCAATGGAATAGTTCCAGCTAGGGCAAACAAGTTCAAAAACTTGCTTTTACTGAACGTGAAACAGCATACCTTTTGTATGTGCTTACAATGCTAATATCCCCACAGAAAGACGGGCAAGTTGAACAGTTACATTAGGGGGTGGGCAAACTTGATTTTGGGGTCTCTTGGATCAATTGGGGAATGTTCTGATTTTGGGGTAGACTGCTGGTTCTTTCTTTTCCAAATGGCCAGAATTTAAAATTTTGGTGT
>VTPC01082993.1:0-10320 GCA_011009095.1 Ignelater luminosus | reverse complement strand
TATAACCTCTAGTATCACCTGCTCCGGTGGTCTAAATGGTTACGACACCCAAAGCGAGATAGGGTAGCGGAGGTTCAAATCCTACCCGCAGAAGAAGTGACCATTTTCAAGTTAAATTATTTATTTAACCCGTTTCTGTTCAAGTACTTTTATTTTTGATTTTATCATATACCATTTAGGGAACAAGAATGTTTAAAATCATAAGAAATTTTTTTATGAGAAATTCTAGCGTGTTTCAAAATTGAAACAATGAGCACGGTAGGGATCAGTAACTTTATACACGATAAAGGTAGCAAATTGGCAGTAAACTGTCACTGGTTTTTTACAAACACCTGGACAATAAACGAGAATGAAAATAATTATACATTTCGGTAACATACTATTAACTTTTTATGAGATGCCTTAGATAAGAAACTTCATGGAGTTTGATTTGACATTTTTCATATTTCTCTCCACAATATTTTTTACAAAAATCACATCTATTTTTTTCCGACAGTATTACCCAATGATCAGTCTTGTCATACCGGATCTCACTATGCACCTTTATGTATTGATGGTCTGCTTCTTGTAGTAAGAGATAAGCCATAATTACTTAGGTAACGTGACCTATATATCTGCTAAACATTGTAAACAACGACATTGATTCCAAAAGTAAAGAGTGGCCACCACTACTATTTCGATCTTATTACAATTTTATAGTTGTCTATATTTTTGTCAATCCTATCAACACTCCCCATAAATTTGTTATATTCAGCCACAAGGTGTGGTTGTCTAATTAGTATTTTTTCTTATCTTATATCTTATGGGTGATAGAAGTACCTAGTAAAAACTATAACCTTCTTTGTCTTGATTGAGGAATACTTGTTGGAGTTTTAAGTTTTGGGCAAGGTTATCAGCCCTTTATGAGAATTGTATTGATGGAGTAGGTGTTTGGGTCGTTTATGTTTGTGTCGTATGTTGTTGTCGTATTGTCCGAGGGAATTTATTATTGGGTTGGAAGATGTCGGAGTATTTAGTTACAATTTTTCAGCTGTGGTTTGGATGAATTGCTTGAGGGTTAGAATGTTTGCGTCTCTGTGTAGGTCGGTGTTGCGTATGTACCAGGGGGCGTTGAAAGTCATGCGGAGGATTTTATTTTGTACGATTTGCAGTTTCTTAATATGTGATTTAGCAGCATAGCCCCAGCTGGAGGATGCGTATGTTAGTAGTGGTCGTATAATGGATTTATATAGGAGTAGTTTGTTGGTCGGGTTCAGAAAACTGCGTCGGTGTAGGAGGGGATATAGGGTGGCGATGGTGGCGTTGGCTTTTCGGACGCAGTGGTCGGTATGGTCTTTCCAGGTCAGTCGTTTGTCCAGGATCACTCCAAGGTATTTGACGTTCGACTTCCAAGGGATTGGTTGGTTGTGGATGGTGATGGGTGGGATTTGGGGGGGTCTTCTTCTGGTGAAGTTTATTGCTGCGCTTTTGTCGGTATTTATTTCTATGCGCCACTTGCAAAACCAGTCTCCCATAGTGTCTGCGGCTTCTTGGAGACGGCGGGCTAGCATTTGTGGATCCCGGGATGGGGACCAAATTGCCGTGTCGTCGGCGTAGAGAGCTGTTTGGGTGCCGGCTGGTGTGGGAAGGTCTGACATATAGATTGAATATAAGGCTGGGGAGAGGAGAGACCCTTGAGGGACTCCGGCTGAGATGTGATGGATGGTAGATCGGACGTTTTCTAGTTTGACTCGAAAGCTGCGATGATGGATATAGGAAGTTTATAAACTAAGCCAGAGTGCCAGACCTTGTCGAAGGCTTTGGCGACGTCCAGAAAGATAGCACTGGTGTGGTCGTGGTTGTTGAAATTGTCAGTGATATGTTCGACCAGCCTCAGGATCTGATGGTGTGTGGCGTGACCGCTTCGGAATCCGAATGGCTCTTCTTCCTCGGCACCTATTTATTTGCCCGTTGCACTGGATGTATTCCATCACAACTGACAACAATGCAGTCGTTATACCTTTTTCAGATTTTTCTCGGATAGGATTGGGCAATATTCGATTCTGTTTGACTTTACTGTTCCGGTGTAACCAATTCCGCTTTCGCTCAAATAATATTAACAAGCTTGAGAAAGGAAAAGAAACAATCTTCATACATTTTGAAAGGTGTTTTTACTGACAGAACTTCAAACACAGAACTTCCGACACCTAATACAGACTTTGTATTTATTTTTCTCTTGATAAAATGCAAATGGTGTGAAATCTGGAAACTTCTGTATATCCAGGCAACTAAAGAATAGCTACAAAACTCGAATTTGATCAACAGTAACATCTACATTATGTTCCTTTTTTGCCTACCATATAAAATATCTTTTAAAAATTCGAATATAGAATCATCAAAAAATTATTCAAAACAGGACATTCGCTCTTTAGGAGTGTGATTAAATTGATTTGGTGGAGTAAAAACAGGAAATTTTGTGACAAGATCAACATCATTTTACCATTTTCTCTCTATATAGGTTTTTGAATTTTCCAACGTAGTTTCACCAACATCCAAGGTATGGCCTTGATGAGCAAAAGTGTACTGCCATCTTTGTTTCCATTGTCGTCTGCACTGTCCCATCCATCGTTTGGAGGTGTAATAAAAACGTCTGCTTTCCGAACTTTTTTATTCTCTAATAATTCTATCGATTCCTTGGTTGTATAGTATCTAAAATTTAAAAAATCTACCTGAACCTTCTCGTGCGCATTTTTCGAATACTAGAAATTTGCGGAAGCGGTTATAGGGGATGTCTATCCTCTGTTGCTCTATTGCCAATTACTTTTTTATAAATCTTTATTAGATACTACGGGCATAAAGAGGTAGTGGATAGCGAATTCTCCCTACAAAAAAACTTACAGCTAGTAGTATTTCGTCTCTTGCATACCTCGCCGAAAGTTAAAGTAGTTAGTCTGTTTCGTCTTTCTAGATACCAGATGTTCGATTCTCTTTGATTTTCCGTCTGAGTCTGCATCTCTTGAATTTCCTTCTCAGTTTTTGCTAATTGTTCTAAAAACCTTCTTGCCTCAATTTTAAACCCTTCTGGGTTCATATCTGGTTTCTGGCAATTCTCTCCATGACTCTTGTCACCTTCGACATTCCTTGCCTTACTCTTTTTGGTAAACTTTAATTTTCTTTTAGCAGTGGAGATTATTTTAGTATATTTTCCAGGACTTTTTCCCAACGAAAGGTACTTTTTTTATAGTATAAATCGGCTTCCTTGTATTCGAACTAACGACAGCTACAGCACAACGCCTTTGACAATAATTTATTCTTTTGCCTTCAGTGAATTCCGCAATAATTTAATTAAAAATGTCCACCCTACTGTTGTCAACATCATATATTAAGCTTGGTGCTTTTTCTAACTAAGTAACTCTTGAACGTGGCAAGTTTTTCATACAAGTCCGCAAAATAATTATTTATACTACTAATGCTAGAAGTAATATTTCAAGTGAGAGATTTGGGGTTTGATCCCCAAGCGAAGCCGAAAACATCAAATATACAAGTATACTTAAAATTTGCTTGTAGTACGTGTCACATACACTTTTTTCTACTATCATTGGCTTAATCTTTAAAAAAGTTTGGGAAAAGCGAAAAATTTAAATTAAACTACCAATCAACTTGCTTTGACACCAGATAAACCTTTGTTTAAAAATAAACTAGACTGTTATAAAAAGGCTTTTAATTTTTCTACAAGGGTTTCAATGTAGAAAGCACCTGTTATTCGAAAGTATGTTGCAAAGTACCAAAAGCATCTAAATGGCTGCTTTCTGCATTAAAACTTTGTAGAAAGGTAACCTTTTAGAAGGAGTAGAAGAAATAGTATGTATAACACGTGCTGAAAGCCTTCTCGAACGATTGCAACCTTCGACTTCGCCTCAAGCTGCAACTTTTGTTTTCTGTATATTTACCCGTCATTTTTAAAATCGCTTAGGAAAGTTTCACTCGGCGTATAAGGTGTTTCACAAAAATAGCCTATTGTTTTGCATTCTTTGTGTTCAAACGCATGGCTTAATGAATTATCTACACCCCCTTTTAATAATTCAATTTTATCCTTTAAGGGAATTTCTTGATCTTTCTTGTGTGTAATTGCCTTAGATACTGCCTGTCCCAATCTAAGTTTATTTTTTTTTAAATAGCCAGTATATTTATTAACTGAATTAAAGTATAAATCTTCATATAAAACCTAACTTGAATTTGCTGTCGTATAATTAAGGACCCTGAAGGTCTGTCCTTTCCAAGATCAAAATATTTCTAACGTTATTACGCAACAAATGATTCTTGCACTCTATTTTTTGTAGCACAATGTTTTTGTTGTATGGATGTGCGTCTAGAATTCTTTTGTAGCAATTACTATTACCATCAGCTATCATTTTATTATAAATAAGCCTGTACATTTCTAAACTTCTAGAGAATCTATCAGCTACAATATCTGCTTTCACACTCGATGACGTTCCTGACTAGTTCCTATAACACTTGTGTTCTTTTGGATCCACATTGTTTTTTCTGCCATCTTACAAACAATACAGAACTTATTCCTCACTCCAATATATAATACCTTCTTAGTTCTGTAACCTACTATTACAGCAGCCCCTGGGAGTGAATTATAGTTATTTCTGTACCACTGTTTTGACCAACTTCCGTCAGCTACTACCGTTATCATTGGTGTGCCAGCTGCACTGACATCTTCTACTGCAAGTGCCAATTCTTTTTCTTCTTCAGCTGCCTTTCTCATCACATCAATGGCATTATCTTCCCATAAATTCAACAATTTATCGTGTGTCCCTTGGTACTTCCTAAGTGACATACAAGGACCATCTAGAGATGCTGATAGTTGTTCTAGGTGGGAACACTCAGACCAATTGTCATAATGCCTAGAACAGCGTCATTATTTACGTCATCTTATCATCGCTTGTATGCAGTTTAAATGTCATGTTGCACATATTACACTTTAAATGTATAATCGATATTAAGTCATTCCTCTCTTCTTTGACTACAAACATATTTCGTAGAGAACAACCAAAATGTTCATTGTGACTACCCACTTCTTTCATCGATTAAGTAAACGAAATAATATTTATTATTATGCGACCTTCCAATTTGATAGCTGAGGTACTTTTCTAAAATACGTCGCAGGGGGGCGAAATTTTAGGGCAAGAATTAGAACTCGGTCTGTAGTGAGTGAATTACCTCAATTCTTTTATGATGACATAGACATGTCATTGATGCTGTATTCATCTTCTCTTCTCGATAGATATATATGGTATAAAAACCAGCGGCGTAGGAACTTCCGGGGAAGGAATATAATTTTTCCCATTTCTAAAAATTTCACTTTTGATCCATTTTCTCGAAAACAGCAGAGAGGTAACTCTAAAGGAGCTGGGTTCTAACTACACTCAGATAGTACTAACGAATGAGATATGAAAGATAATAATCGATGTGTGACAACTTTGAACCATCTCCGCTTTAGTGCAATGTGATAGTGCAGTAGTTATGTTATGAGTCATAACCTATGACTACCAACCACGTTAAGTTATGGGAATTTGTGGGATTTTGTCATATTTATTGCATTTTGTCGGTAAGTGAAAAGACCCTTGAGGGCAAGAATGTCTTTAGTTCCTACATAGAATTCGGAGATTTTTCATAAACTTAATAAATAATAAATTAAAATTACAAAAACACTTTTTATTTACAAAAAGTTCAAAGTGTTATTTATTAATAAATAATGGGGGCAGTTATACAATCTCGGTTATTAAGATTTTTAAACAATATACGTACCTACATCATATAGTACAAGAGAATTCAAAATTGTATTTGGGAAAAGAGCCTAAAAATATTTTTTCGCCACTGAGTAACAGGGTAACAATAGAAATATCTACTTATTCCGATCCTCACTACCCCGATAGTGAGGTATAATTAACACCCTTAGTACCCCTTAGTACCCCTTTCTTCTAAGAAAAACAGAGTGCGATGTTGAAGTCTTATGGAGCTAAAAAATTGTTGAAAAACTACCCTTCCAAAGACGAGGATGATGACGACACAGAAGACGAACATAACCAGATTCTTTATTGTCAAACAAAATAAATCATAAACAATAATCATAGAAATTAATGATATGACTAAAAATTACTCCTAATAAACATAAAATTTGTGTTCACTTAATGAATAAATAAATCACCTTTACAGTTCATTTGCCTAACTTTTTTTTGTCTGCTGTAATTTTATCTGGCATGAATTTGCAAAAGCTTCAAATGACGAAATACTACTACATTTATTATTTACCAGAATCGAAGAGGAAATAAAGGCTTTTCCAATGATTTAAACGCTTGGAGAATTTATGTTTAATTAGGTTTACGTTTGTCGCATTTTTGACCACTGTGGCGGCGCTTTACAAAAATGGTCCTAATTTTTAAACCATTTATTTTCGTCACCTGGAACGGGTACCATCGTGATCCTCTTGCAAGTCCGATTGATCGACATCCCCGAAGACCCTATGCTTGATGTGTCTATGGGTGGAACCGGAGGTTTTAGAAAATGGTCATAACTTTGGAACTTTCGTCAAGCCCTATTGATTGACATCCCCCATGATCCTATTTTCAATATGCCTATATAATTATGAAACTCGAACCTATTTTTTTACATATTATCTAGCAAAATAGAAAGTCAAGATGCAATGATTTTTTTTAGAATGGTTGTTGGGTTGAATTTAATTTTTTTAATTCTTGATAATAATTAATTACAGCAAAATAACATACTTTCTATGAAGTTAATGTAAAATTCAAGGTTTTATTGTTTTTGGTATGGACTAACGCAATATTGTAGGTGTTCTCTTAGGTAACATCATACATCAGTTATACAGCAATTTTACAAGATATTGGTATTTTCTTCCCGACACTCTTACAACAAATGTAGGAATATCATTCCTGAGTAAATTCAAAACATCAGATAGTATAGCATTTTCTTTTTCATACTTCTCTCTTTTATTATAAAGAATCGTTAGCCAGTAGTAAGTATTTAATGCGTTTTAGGTGGGGTATTTTCATGATTAATTAACGCTAATCGGATGTTTATTGCCATGGGTATAGGTAATTATGATTCTTAATCTACAGAGATAAACCTCAGATTCAAGTTAATGAAAGATTGAAATACGAACTTTAGTTTATCTAACAGCATGTGTCCTTGAAAACATACCTTAGCACTGTTTAATCCTTTTTTGGCGAAAATTTATAAAATATTAGTATTAAAACAACTATTCCCTTTAGGATTTTGCATATGCCTTTATTCAAGATCACGCGCTTCAATTAGACCTTCAAAATATACTGTTACGCTTTGACAAAAACGTATTTCTATTTTTAATATTTATTTTTACTTAGTTTATTACAATTTATTTCTAGAATTTATTTACACTAAATTATTTATTTAATTATGTACAGAAGAATTTATTTATCACTAATTAACATTTATTTCGTTTGTAACTACTAGCTGATTGACTGTAGAACTGCCTTCGGCTCGATCAACGCAGCCTTATATTCGTTTCCGCGTGGTTCTTGATGAGCCCAGAAAGTTCGCGTTCCTCCTGGAACATTCGACGGTGGAAGAGTCTCGATAGTTCGAGATTTCCCCGGCACATTCGACCAGCTTGTTCGAGACTGTTCGGGACTTTTTCTAGAATATTCGATGGGTGGTGCGTTACACTGCCCCCTTCTTAACACTGTTGCGTCTCGTGACAGTGCCGAAAATGATGTTCCACAAATTTCGCTGCTTGTTCCGACCATGGCTTCTGGATCATGACGGTACTTGCATGCCGAACCCCTAGTACACCTCGAATTTTTGAAAAAGAAACAATTCCCTGTTTTCTGACACTTCTGGGGGGATGTTGCGGGATTATAACTGCAAACCAATACTTCCACACCGGCGTCCTGAAATATTACTTCCAACATATTTCGCACTGTACGCCAATCTAGCTGATCTAGACCACATCCAATTTTCGGCATAGCTAATTTTTTCATCCCGTGGGCTTGGAGCTGTATTTTCAAGTCGTGAAGAGCCTTCCACAAAGCCTCATACTGTGGCTTTTCACATGAATGAGGTTTTGTAACCAGATAATAAAGGAATCGTCCCTGGTCTTGTAGATAGCAGGTCTTGCCTACCTCGGGGTGTTGTAAAAATATTTCTCTCGTGCGACCAAACTTGAACTTGAAGTCCACAGCTATACCTCGGGACATCTTCAAGTCTTTCGCCACGCAGTGGGCTAGGGAGTATTCTTCCGGAACTTCAAACAGGTTCTTTTGTTGCTCATGAACAACACCGAAACGAGCTTTGTTACCATTTGAGTAGAATGTCATAAAGTCTGTGAACGCGGACCTTCGATCTTCAATCGCTACAACATCTGCGCGTTGTATTTCGGCTTCTGGTTCTTCCGTATCTACTTCATTTTCGCCTGCGTACGGAGCCAACCTGTTGGTATGCACAACCATCATTTTCCTTTTGGTGGTTTTTGGATACGGTATATCAGGTCATTTATTTGTTTAATAACCTTGTAGGGCCCTTCCCATGCTCTTTGCAGCTTTGGAAACAAACCTCTTCGTCTTTGTGGACGATAGAGCCAAACTAGATCTCCGGGTTGATACCCTCCTGCTTGGGCTTTAATGTCGTATCGCTCTTTCATCTTGTCACTGGCCATCTGAATATTACAACGAAAATTTTCATAAATGGAGTTTAAGTTCTTACGAAGGTTATCAACGCAATCATCACCGACCACGTCATTTTCACTGGGTTTGAACCCAAACTGTAGATCACATGGTAACCGAATTTCGCGCCCGAATAACACTGCAGCTGGGGTTTGGCCCGTTGTTTCTTGTACAGCCGAGCGGTTTGCCATTAGAAACAAATGCAGGTATTGATCCCAATCGCGCTGATGCTCGGACACCACCTTCGACAAGTACTTCCCCATCGTTCTATTCATTCTTTCCACCATTCCATCCAACTGCGGGTGCAACGGTGTGGTTCTCGTTTTTCTGATACCCAATGATTGGCACAACTTTTGGAATAGTGCCGACTCGAAGTTTCTGCCCTGGTCGGAATTCAATTCCAGTGGGACACCAAAACGTCTAAAGAGTATTTTTACCAACACGTCAGCAACCGTAGCCGCTTCTTGGTTTGGTAGAGCGTATGCCTCTGTCCATTTACTGAAATAGTCCATTGCCACCAAAATCTTATCAGGATCAGCCGCTACTCCATCTTCGGATACCAGGTGACCAAGATATCTGACTTCTTTCTGGAACAGATTGCACTTCTTTGGACTCAATTGCAGATTTGCTCCACGTAATCTCAGAAACACATCTTCCAAGTTTTTCACGTGTTCCTCAAACGTTCGACCAATCACAATAATATCGTCGAGGTAAACTAAACAGGTAGCTATAAATTTATTTGAGCTGGAAAAATTTCCCGAATATCGCCAGAAATTTCCAGAAAAGTGGTTAGAGTTTATCCTTTTTTAGAAAAACATAGATTGAAGACTGAACTGCAGGTACTTTATAAATGAGAAGAGTTGAGATATGTTTCTGGGGCTGTCAATCTTTTATCGTTAATTTCACAAGAAGGAATGCGTGGTACTTTTTAAAAAACCTTAAATCTTTTGGAAGTATTAGTCACAGCGCCCATGTCTACATCAGAAGCCGAGCGTTGTTTCTCCATGCTGAAAAGAATTAAGACTTTTCTAAGAAACTCCATGAAGAAAGGTTCAGTGTATTAGAAATGCTATCACCTAAAAAAGCTATTCTTAATAACATTGAAATTTTAATAAAAGAGTGATTGATGTATATAAATATTTGTGTTGTTAACATTGGCTGATTTAAATGTAACTTTAATAGTTAATAGAATAGGATACCTAGGTAAGTTGGTAAATATTCATTGTTTTTAGTGAATTGGAAAGGTTACATACAAAATTACAAACCCTTCTTTTTTTCTTAAGTTCCTTTAAGTCTAAAATTTAAATTTTCATAATTTCTAAAGTGAGAAAGATTTGCAATGTTGTACTATAAAATTTTTATACCCTCCCACCCACATTGAACCGCAAAGCCGTGGCTCTATCACCGCACAATTCCACGAGCCGTCACTGCCTAATAGGAAAGAAAGTGCTAGAAACATTAGTTATAATCTCAATGAATTACAATCCATAAACATTATTACCAAAATCAAATATTTAGGTGTTAAATAATGATTCTGTTTATAAGCTTCAAAGAGAATACCTACTGAATGTTTGACGAATGGCTGTTTATACCTTTGTGTGCAAAAATGGGA
>VTPC01082988.1:0-10685 GCA_011009095.1 Ignelater luminosus | reverse complement strand
AAATGTGTAAAGAAAAAAGTTGTAGGTAATTATGTGCTTAATAATACGGTCTAACCGAATTTTTTATTTAAGCTATAATTTTTGAGTTATGACACAAGCTTGTGTTTTTTTCTAATGGAAACCATAGTCGGCCATGACTTTATAAAGAGGCTCTTTTTCAACGATTCTAACGATATACCACTTGACATAATTAGTTTTATAAATAAATAAATTATAGCCTCTTTTTATTTTCATTTTCGAACTGTTCAAGCAGTACGCTATGGAAACAATTGATAGATGTGCATGACGTTTAATAATAATATTTTTCTTTTAATTTCGAAATTATAAACATAATTATTTTGGTGTGAAATGTTTATTCCGTTGGAGTTACAATTTTAATTAAAAATATTTCTGAGAAACTAATAAACAGGGAATGACAAATGATAACTTAAGAAACAATAAGAGAAATTAGGATATAAATAAAATAGCACCAAAACAACGTAATTGAAGTAAGTAAGGTATGAAAGGTAAGTGAACAAAGCAGATTTAGATAAAAATAGGTACTTCACTCATAGATGTAACTAAAAACTAAAAATGCTGTTAACATGGTATGCTATGGAAACAATTAACAGATGCAAACGACAATTACCTATTGACAGGTGCAAATCATTTAGTTTCTAATTAATGTTGATTTTGGTTTTGTAAACTATCAATATGAATTTTTCCAATCAAGAAAAGCGTGATATGATGGAGTGTTACATTTTGTGTCATAAAAATAAAAAGATGGAGTATATCAAAAGTCGTACAACACAGTAGATGATCTTAAAGAAGCTGTACTAGAAATTTTTGTTAATATTAATGTAAGTTCCGTTAAAAAAACAACAAATCCGGTTTTAAAAAGGTGTAACTTGTGAATTAATCATAATGTTAAACCTTTTGAACATGTTTAGTCTTAAATATTTTACTTACTTTAATTACGTTGTTTTGGTACTGCTTTATATTTTAATTTCCTTTATTGTTTCTTAAATTATCGTTTGTCATTCTCTGTTTATTGGTTTTTCAAAAATTATTTTTATTTAAAATAATTATGTTTATAATTTCGAAATTAAAATAAAAATTTTAATAACTAACTTGATTTTTAGTATTAGACGCGATGCGCGCATCTATCAATTGTTTCCATAGCGTACTACTTGAACAGTTCGAAAATAAAAAGAGAAAAAAAGGCCACAATTTATTTATTTATAAAAATAACTATGTCAAGTGGTATATCGTTAGAATTGTTGAAAAAAAGCTCTTTTTATAAAGCCATGGCCAACCATGGTTTCCATTAGAAAAAACCTAAGCTTGTGTCATAACTCAAAAATTATAGCTTAAATAAAAACTTCGGTTAGACTGTATTATTAAGCACATAATTACCTACAACGTCTTGCTTTACACATTTTTTCTAAAGTCAATAATAACAGAGCTATAGGCACTAAACAAAATAACAAAAAAATTATTTTTGGGAGATATCTAGTTAGCCCTGCATATTTTCCAAAAAACAAAAAGCTTATTAAATTGAGCTCGTAAAACTGTAATTTTTTACCAAATTAATCGTCTCTCTATCTCCGTTAGTTTCCGAGATCCCCATACTAAACATCGGAAAAAACTCATCCTGTATAAAAACGATTATGGCTGTAGTGCAATTTAAAGTCTAAGGGACTTTTAGGATATTTAATAGAAAAGCATCTACAACTTTTCCAACAAATTCTCCGCTTGTGCTAAATTTTTCGTATTGTACACCTTATCTTTATTGTAGTAATAAGTACATTGTTGAATCCATTTTGGTTGCAAGCATGCAAATTTTGCATTTAAATCGAAAAAGATAGTATTCTATGGAGATTAAGCAACAGTCTTAATTCGCGACGAGAATTAAACCGAATATGACGTTTGCAATGTGCAGTCTGTATTTTGTTTCACATTCAAATCATAATGTGCACATCCGGGTGACAATAACAAATCCTTTCTTATAAAGACATTCATCATAAAATATTTTTGTTGTCACTTTTTTGGAACAATTTCTCTATATGTATAACAAGTTCTTTTGCTCATTTATCCGTTTGTTTCTTGGAAATATAAATAAAAACGTTCAAGACAAATAAGCCTCTTAAAAATCTCTTATTCATATTTTTTATTCCAGTTTAATTTTTATTCAGTAGTTTGAGTGTATGAAATATTTTTAGGTCAGATTGTAAGGACAACAGTAGTATAGTCAAGAATTCTGCAACCCTTCTATAATCCAAGCTCATTCTCAATCTTTCTATTTTTAATCTGTTTACAGATCTTGAACCAGACTCTTTTTATATTTATGCATTTCTTGCAGACATCAATTTCCATAATTAGGTATTTTCTTTTTCTTTGAAATCTAAAGTTTTAAATTAAATTAGTATACACTGCGGCGGAGTACATTATTTATTTTTCGAGTGCGCACTTAGAGAAAATTTATACACACAAACTTGGAAGTTAAACCGAAGTTCTTTAATTAATTTCTCTTGCGACATAATTTTAAAGTTTGAGTACTCAGAACAGATTTACACGCAATTTGCTCGTTACACGGCTTACTTGTAATTAACGGAATGGGTTTACTTTACACTGCTAAGTAATAAACTATATTTACCCTATTTAATCAGCTAATTTATGTTCGACATTGTGCTATAAAAAAGTATTAGCTTAAATACAGACATTGTGCTTTTGCTGGAAAAGCTACCTCTAAATCGTGGAGAGTGAAAGTAATAATTTCAATTATTTACAGGGTATGGGGTTTTGATAAGCTATGCACATCCAACGAATAATTTTTTGGGATGCTATAAGAGCATTTTTGAATTAAAAATATAAAAGTAGCAGACGCAAAGAGCAATCCCTTCATTAAAATTTCATTGTAACGGTATATCACATTTGGGAAAGTAATTTTATTCTCCTACGCGTCTCGGTTTTATAACAAGCGGAAATAAAATTGTAAAGGACTAAATATAGTTTAGTTTCTGAAATACAATTCTAAAAGCCTAATTGCTGTTATAAAAATTAGGAGAAAAAGTTTCTAAAATAACAATTAATACCCAATTAACCTTTTTATGTTGCGCCCCAGTTTCCTCGCTTTAGAAGTTTTATCATTTCCGCAATTAAAAATTTTTATTATTTAAGTTAAATTGCATGTAACAAAAGAAAATAATTTATCATTTTTCGTAGTAATCCAGGTCTGCCAGCCGAGTGGAAATAAAAATTTCGGTCTCGTCTACTAATAATGGTGGTCATATCTCAACGATTATGACTGGTGAGTGGTGCTGGTGGTGACTCTTCGTGTCTTATCTACGTTCCTGCGCTTACGCATTTTCGGTCTTGAATGGGCTATAAATGCGAATGAACTACTCTTATGTGGGTCTCTTTATCTAAAAGCCCGAGTAGATTGCTAACTTCTGGCAAGTTCTCACCACATCATTTCATATGTTCTAGTTTTCCCCGGAATATTACTAAGAATTTCTTAACCCAAAGATTTTACATTCTTGCAAAGATTTAAAAATATATACACTTAGCAAGTTTCTTGCGTGTTTCAAATACTTCAGGAGTCCATTTTCTCGCATACATCTTCTATGCTTTATTTTAGATTGGAATGTCTGCTTTAGAACTAATCGAATTCCTTGCGGCCAAGAAAGAGCGATAAGTTTTGAAAATCCAAAACGTCCAACACAACAGACAATATTATGAAATTTTTGAATGGTAATCAAAGCACAAACAGCTGCTAATGATTCCACGTTTAATCTCGTTACATTTCCGTAGCAGGTCGTAGCAGTTAAGAGTTAACCTCAGAGTTAACAGTACTATAAACCGGTTAATTTCCACTTCCTAAGTTCAATAATTACAGTACAGATGCCCGTTTGGGCACTGTAATTGGGTACATGCTGCGTGTCGTTATTTGCACTCTGATTTCACAAACGCGTTAACACGATCATTAATCAGCTGCTCGAAAGGCCGTTAGCATGCGAGAATACGATAAAAAAAGCTTTCAGAGTTTCCTTCAAAAAGTTTCACACTCTTTTTTGGTGTTAATTACAAATTCTAATTTACATTTCAGGTTTCCAGAAAATGTTTTTAATTTTATTGTTATAATTATGTCAAACTAATTTAACGCGTACTTTGTTATATATTTTACAAATCCCTTTTGTTGAAAAGTTTTCATTTATTCAAATGTAAGGTTCTGATGCTTAAATGCTCTTCAACAGATTGTATGTTACATTTTGTTGAAATATCTGTAGGTAGTTTATTATTGTTTTAACCGATATCTGATACACATACACATATGTGTACCTATACCGAGAATAAATTCCTTTAAGGCACATGAATGGTTTGTTTTAATCAGATATACGCACATCATTGTTTATTTTCTCAAGGTATTGTCTATCACGACAATTTATATTATCTTACGAGGGTTGCTATTTATATTTCTGGCCTTGGCAACACTGACTGTTTCCAGGCGTCAGCTGACATTTCCGGTGTAAACTTTACATTGTTGAACATAACCTCAACCGCAACATTTTGTCATTTGAGTGCGATTAGTGTTGTTTGCAGTTAATTGAAAAGTGCATTCCCTAGTAAAAAATGGAATTGACCCGTGAACACTTTCGTGTAATTATTTTTCATAACTTTCGACGTGGATTATCACGACAAGAGTGCATCAATGAACTTAATACATTATATAGCGATGAAGCTCCATCCTACGGCACTGTAAAAAACTGGTATAATGAATTCAAACGTGGCCTATGTTCACTCCAGGACGAAATCCGTGAAGGCCGTCCAAAATCTGTCGTTGTGCCTGAAAACATCGATGCTGTGCGTGAACTGATTAAACAAGATCGTCATGTGACATACCGTGAGATTGAGGCATATTTGGGCATTAGTATGACTAGCATCAACAAGATATTACATGATCATTTGGCCGTAAAAAAATTTGTTTCCGTTGGATCCCGCATAACCTGACCAATGCTCAAAAGAAGGCTCGCGTCGACTGCTGCATTGAAATGTTGAAAACATTTGCGAAAGGTGCATCAAAGGCTGTGTATAACATCTGCACAGGTGACGAATCATGGATCTACGCATATGACCCCGAAACAAAACAGCAATCAACTGTGTGGGTCTTTCAAGACGAGCCAAATCCAATAAAAGTTGTTCGCGGAAGAAGCACATCGAAGCAAGTGGTTGCCTGTTTCTTTGGCATTACCGGTCATGTGGCAACAGTGGCCTTAGAGCAACTTAAGACGGTCAACTCTGAATGGTACACAACCATTTGTTTGCCAGAAGTCATTGGAGAAATTCGGAAAACTTCAAAGAAGAGGCGAATCATTCTTCATCATGACAATGCAAGCTCTCACACCGCTGCTCAAACAATTGGATATTTAACCAGCCAGAAGGTCGAGTTGATGGGCCATCCACCATACAGCCCTGATTAGGCACCCAATGACTTGTTTTTATTCCCGTACATCAAAAACAAACTGCGTGGTCAACGATTTTCAACACCAGAAGAAGCCGTTTTTTGTTTCAAAACGCATATTTTGGAGCTGCCTCAAACAGAGTGGAAAAAGTGCTTCAAAAATTGGTTCAAACGCATGGAAAAGTGTATCAATTTAAATGGAGAATATTTTGAAAAACAATAAAACTAGTTTCGATCATAAATACTTGTTTTTTCATTGTTAGGCCAGAAATACCTTTTCAGAAGGTCCACGCTTTCGATTCTCTGATCTCTATGGTTTTCTTTGTAACGATTTTATGAGTATTTCAAAGGCTTCTTATTTCCTTTTCTAAAGTATTATACTTGGTAGATCGACAGCAAAACCACTTTGGAAAAGCTTTTTAGGTCCACTAACACTTTCAATTTCAATGGAATTTAGCAAAATTGAATCATTAATCTCAATATATTTTTAGGTCTCTTTCCCACATTCTAATGAATTAATGTTAAGGGGTTTTATCAAGAATATAATACCTAACAGTTTAAAACTATGCCTTGGAATATCTCCAAACGGAAACTTCATACAGTATCAGGCAACGTTCACATCTAAATTGGTGATACTGCTGCAGACAACTTTTACACTTAATATTGCTAATTTACTAGAAATTTATTTACAACTAAGAATCCTGAAAACAATGCCACCAAAAACTATTATAATATACGTACTAAAGCCTAGTAGAGTAAAGACTATACTTAAAAAAGTGTCAAATCTTGAGTACTCCATTCGTCAACGGCAAGATTTGTCTTATTTCACTTGATATATTTGTTTTAGTTGTTTTTAGATTACCTTACCCTTAGCGTTAACCCTTAGCATAGGCAGTTGGTGTGAAAATGCTAATTAAATACATTTAAATACACATATCCAGATTGTACTTTACATATATGGTAAGCAGAGTCTTGATTATAGGTAAGCAAATGGTTTTCTCCATTACATATGTTATTCAGTGTAATGTTATTTCTAGAAACGGAAAGTTTACTACTTTCAGATGGTCAGATTTGGGGTGAACCAGATGACCAGATTTAACTAAGTTCAGATGGCAAGATTTGAGGAATCCGGATGGCCACATTTGTGCTTCTCTAGATGGGCAAATTTAGGTGGGTCTAGATGATCAGATTTTGCGAGGTGCTAATGGCCACATTTGAGCTCCTCCATATGGTCAGATTTGAGGGATCCACACGGCCACATTCGATCACTTTCAGATTGCCAGATTGATTGGGGTCCGGATGGCCATATTCGAGCTCTTTTAGATGGTCAGATATCGTGGGGTTCCAATGGCCACATACAAGCTCCAGATGGCCAAATTTGATATATCTAGATGATCACATTCAAACTCCTGCAGATGGCTAGATTTGGTGGGGTCCTTATAGCCAAGTTCAAGCTCTTTCAGATAGGTAGATTTGGCGGGGTTGAAATAGCCATATTCTAGCTCCTTCAGATGGCTGGATTCGGCGGGATCGAGAATATCACATTCCAGCGAAGGACTACTTGCAAAGAAATCGATGCTAAGATTATTAGTGAAACATTAAATAATAATGCTAAAAGAGTAGCTGTTGATAACTTCTTGTACGTAAATAACGTGGTAAAGAATTTCTATTGTATCCTTCATTCTTTAAAACAGCTAGGTAATAATTACATGACTAAATATCTCGAACACCCGTACAGGATATCTATTACTCGCGTCAGGCTACAGTATGCGCATTTAGAGTTCACAATTTAAAATTCAAACAGATGACCTATGTATTCCACGAAGAGGTTGCAAAAAAGGAAATGACGTATGTTTTTTTCTAAAACATTATTTCGATCAAGATGTTTAACGAAAGTTTAAAGAATTTTAAGTTTTTTGCGGCAAAATAAAAATGATATAATTCGTGTTTGATGAGCTTGGTGGAATTTAAAAAATTTAAATGAAACAAACACATTTTCCTATGAGATATCATTCTTATGCAATGCAACTGTGACTTTGACCTAATCCAAAAGGCAGTACAACAAAACGGAAAGACTCTAAACACTTCAAGAACACATCTAAATAATCTCCAAAACCTTCAAGAATTTGCAAAAAACCTTCAATTGTTGAGGTTTCTCAGGATTTAGTGCATGGTAATAAGAACTGGTAGCCAATACAACAAAAAAGCTTGCCTGATTAATATATGCTATGGAAAAATGTAGCAAGAACTCATTTTAGTTTTGTATTATCATGCTGCCTCCAAAATAAAACTTTTCTCCAAAACTTTATATTGGTTGGTTTGTTTTACTACAGAAAGGTGTCATGCCCAGATTATGAATGTACCAACTAACTAAAAAGGCAAAAATTAAATTTGATATTGTAAGGAATGGACTACCAAAAATGGGTTAGAAATATGATTTATCAATAAATCATAAAATTGTGTTGGCTTTCCAACTGTGAAATACCTCCTTCCTGCAGTTACGAATTTTATCGTCTAGATCAATATTAACGGCGCAGTGTGTTCGCAATGTCAACTTTCGATTCGCAATAATAATATTTTTTCGATAAGTAAGAATGAAAACGACAATGGAGCGCTTAATTTCTTCTTGTGAAGTCTTTGGACTCACATTGTTTAGTGTTATGATTTAATTTGTATTATTGCATATTCCTACGTTCGGACCGAAGTTTCAATTCTCCCGCCAGTTTGCGACCGCAACATCACATTGGTAACGACGGCGCTGAGATCGGACTTCTGGTCGCGACGAGGAACACATTGTGTATTGTTGATTGTCGATATATGTATGTTGTGCGTTCGTTGTTGGTCTGTCGCATTGGACAACCATAAAAATATTTATCAGCACACATACGTAGTAAAAATAAAATTTTGTTAAATATACGAGGTCTGTTTAAAAAGTATCTCGAATTTTGAATTTCCGCGGGTTACGTATATTCGATTTTCGATTTTTTTGGGTCACCGCGAAATTCGTACCAAAATTGCTCAATTTCGACCAAAAACAGCATCGCATTAACATTGCTAAGGAGCTGTTGGACTCTGTCCGCGACGACCCAAATTTGCTCCAGAGGGTCATAACTAGTGACGAATCATGGGTTTATGGTTATGACGTAGAAACGAAAGCTCAATCATCCCAATGAAAGCTGCCGCACGAGTCAAGACCGACAAAAGCGCACCAAGTTCGGTCTAATGTGAAGGTTTTGCTTACAGTTTTCTTCGATTGCAGGGGCGTGGTGCATCATGAATTCTTGCCACAGGGTAGAACGGTCAATAAGGAATATTACCTGCAAGTTATGCGCAATTTGCGCGAAGCAATTCGCCAGAAACGCCTGGCTTTGTGGAAGAACAAAAATTGGCTTTTGCACCATGATAACGCTCCTGCTCATACATCGTTGTTTGTGCGCGAATTCTTGGCCAAAAACAACACACTAATGATGCCGCAGCCACCGAATTTCCCAGACCAGGCCCCCTGTGACTTTTTCTTGTTCCCGAAACTGAAGAGGCCCATGAAAGGACGACGCTACGCTACGATTGAGGAGATGAAGATGGCATCGAAGGAAGAGCTGAACAAGATCACTAAAAATGATTTTTTGAAGTGCTTCGAGGATTGGGAAAAACGTTGGCACAAGTGTATAATATCTGATGGGGATTACTTTAAATGGGACAAAATAGATATTCACGAATAAATAAATAATTTTTGAAAAAACACAAAATTCGCGATACTTTTTAAACAGACCTCGTACAGTCCACATTTCCGCGTTTCCAAAATTGTTTTAGTTGTTTTTTCTCCTGATGCGGCTTCTATATTTTTCAGATTATTGTCTTTTAAAGCAGTTTTTGCCACAGGTGCTTTTATATAAATTTCTTCGTGGTCAAGGTTATCATAATATTTGAACTGTTTCTTTTGGTGTAATTTTACTAGACCTTTTTTTAATTCAAATTAATATAATCACAAACATTGATAAAAAACAATCAAGTAGATAATATAAACTTTTAGTTTCAATAATGCTTTCCATGCAAAGATTATTACAACATACTTTGTGACGAAAAACATAATTAATACTTTAGAAGTTATTAATGTACAGTGTGCTCATTAAGTATGGAACAAATTCAATAACTCGAAAAATATTAATATTTTGAAAAAAAAACGAAAAGGGGTGTAACGATTTAAATTGTTGAGCATCTTTTAATATTTTGCACAAATCAATGACGTCATAATTATTTGACCAAGACGTCATCGATATTTTTTTAATGGTAACTCCAAAATATTTTTGCAGGTTATTATTCGCTATTGAATTCTGTTTACAATGATCTTTAAATTTGCTCACGCTTTTAGGAGATATTACTTTCGTATGTTTAAAAGAATCTAAAACATTCTAAATGGTATTTCAACTATTTAAATCTAGTACACTTGATTTAAATTAAATTAAAAAAATCAACTATTTAGAATGTTTTAAATTCTCTAAACAAAAAAAATATCTCCGAAAAGCGTGAGCAAGTTTGAAACATTTAAAGATCATTGTACACAGAATTAAATGGCAAATAATAATCTGTAAAAATATTTTGGGGTTGTCATTTAAGAAAAATATTGATGACGTCATTGGTCAAATAATTATGACGTCATTGATTTGTGCATAATATTAAAAGATGCTCAACAAATTAAATAGTTACACTTCTTTTTGTTTTTTTTCGAAATATTAATGTTTTCCGAGTTATTGAATTTGTTCCATACTTAATCAGCACACTGTATATCAGTTTAGTAATTTGTGTTGAATCGCTATGATTTTGTTTTCGGAACTACTTTCAACTTCTGACGATTGTCTTTGAGGACACTCGGTATATTTGAATTATTCTCTATTGATTATCGTAAGTTTGTTTCTATCTTAATTGATTCAAAGTTCTAACTGTAAGTCGTCTGAAACGAACTAATAAGTATGAACAACTGTATTTTTTTACTACTTTATAAAATTTAAAAATCTGGAACAAAAGAGAAAAGGCATTGGACCGGAGAAATATCTGCAATTAATGGTTACTGTATAAACATAAATCATTTAAATGAAGTTTAAGTATAATATTATCTTTTGTTTTCATCAATGAATGTCGTTACAAAATGATTTTACTGATTTTGAAAGATGTGAGGTGTCGTTGAAAGGGAAGCTCAGATAAACAGCACTTTAAATGCAATAAAAATGCACAACGAAGATTGAAAATC
>VTPC01082987.1:0-16867 GCA_011009095.1 Ignelater luminosus | reverse complement strand
AATTCTACTCAGCTACAATGGATTGTTGACATTTGTATAATAAAATAGTTCAAATTAGTTACAGAATTAAATGTTAAAAATACCACCTGTGTAGTTTTATTTCTACTAAAGATATTCCTCCGGTTTGGTACGAAAAACCAGATCTATGGTTTTTCCAAAAAGACGTCCAATTCACGATACACAGAATTACTACAGAACAGACCAAATCTATCTATCTAGTTTCTCAATCGAAGCCTAGATACGTTGAAAATGTTTGGAACATAATTCAATCTGCCAGAGAAGATAAATATTTTGCTGCAAAGGAAAGGCTTTTGAATATTTTCAAAGAGAGTGAAGATAAAAAAATCAAGCGACTAGTAACTGGTTTGGACCAAGGGAACGAAAAAGTCAGCCAATTCTTACGTCGAATGAAAATCTTGTTTGGGGAAGATACAACAGAGAAAGTCCTCAGAACTCTTTGGATTAATAAAATGCCCAAAAATATCAGAAATATGTTTCCCATCAGCGATTGGAATTTGAAGAAACTATTCGAAATGACTGATAAGCTAGCTGAAATAAACTCCCACTCAGAAATATATATACAATAGCAGTCCAGAGTAACACACGAGATGAAAATATATCTTTGGAAGTAGCCGAGCTAAGTAAATTAATCACATCTTTGCAAGTTAGCGGAAGATCCTACTACAGGAATAGCAACGCTACACGAAGCCGTATTAACTGAAGTCTTAATAGAAGATGATATAATCCAAATGTTACTATCATTTTTATTTTGGTCTCAAATGCAATACTGAAAAATGTCGACCAACATGTACACGGAAGTCGAGAAACTTGAATAAGCAGCCGAAATAGCGGCAGCTTCATATGCTGAAGCAAGTCGCAGATGCCTCCTATTCGTCGTCGACCGAAACACCGAACTGCATTTGCTAGTGGATAGTGGCACAGGAGTGTCAATAATAGCCTCCCCTCTTCCCTAACAGAAGTTAATTTCAGATAAAACCTATAAATCTAAATCTAATCTGAAGTTTCGATCTAGGACTGCGTAAACAATTCCGGTGACCATTTATGTCGCCAAAGTGATAGGTCGTATCTTGGGAGCTAATTTCCTGAATGAATTCATCCTATTAATTTATATTAAAAAGGAAGACTAATCGATGGTGCGACAAAACCCAGCGTCACGGGCTAACTCAACGCCATCACGTCGGAAGACGTCATAAGTGTGATGAGTAAGGTTTCCAAATTCCATAATTTGCTTGCACTGTATTCAAACATTACAGCACCTAGACTGGCACCTTCTAATATCAGACACAAAACAATTCATGGTATTGAAACGAGGGGTGCCCTAGTTTACAGCAGACCAAGACAGATAGATCCGGCCAAACTCGAAATAGCAAAACAATAATTCCAATTTATGCTAGACCATGGTATTATACGCCCTTCGAAATCTTTGTGGGCCAGTCCACTACATACGCAAACCAGGATTTCTGGATATCACATAACAAAGGATAGCTCCAAATCACTTCCTGATAAAGTAGTAGCCATAGTAAACTACAAATTACCTGAAACTGTTCAGGAACTCTGTACCTTTTCGGGTATTATAAATTTCTATCGACGTTATCACAAAAATGCTGCACACACACAGTCTCTCCTCGATGATTATTTGAAAGAGGCCAAGAAGGGAAATAAAAAGAAAATTAATTGGATCCAGAAGCCAAAGACATGTTTCGAACAATGCATACAGGATCTTGCAACTGCGGCGACGCTTAATATTTCAGAACCGCGATTCCCCTTAGCTCTATGAACGAATAAATCTGAGTAGTCCATAGGAGCACTACTCCAGCAGTACGAAGGGGAAGGTTGGAAACCAATAGCATTTTTTTCAATGAAACTTACCACAGCACAGAAAAATTATAGTACCTATGACCGAAAACTATTGGGAATATATCTTTCTGTGAGACATTTCAAACATAGGTATGTTTGAAGGGAAAGATTTTACAATAATGACATTTCACAAACCACTAACATTTGTATTCAAACAGAAAAATGACAAAGCACCTCTAAGACAACAAAGACATCTTTAATATATATCCCAATTTTCTATAAAGATTATACACACCAACGGGCACGACAAAATCATAGCGGATACGCTGTTCAGGATTGATAAAATAAAAGCATTAGACTATGATGTGGTCGCAAATGCTCAAAGAGGCGATGCAGAATTAGAAAACCTTTTACAAAGTGACAAGTCTAGCTTTGACTTCAAGTAACATAGATTACCATCTGGTAGATTTCTTTCCTGCGACGTATCCACAACTAACATTCTCCAATTTATCCCAGTAAGTTATCGAATTAGTATTTTTCATCAAGTCCATGGTCTTGCTCGTCCTGGCTTAAAGGCAATGGTTAAGCAGAAAAGTACTCGGTATATATGGCCTTATATGAAAAACGATATCAGGAAATGGACACGAGCTTACATTGTTTGTCAGAAAAATAAAATAAATAGACATACCAAGCCTGATGTTAGCAGATGAAAGATTTGATATTATACATATTGATATGGATGGACCATTACCTCCTTCGGAGGGATACTCCTCCTGTGTCACAATCATCGACCGTTACACCTGTTGAATAGAGGTCACACCAGTAAAAGATATTTCAGCTGAAAGCGTAACGAGAACGCTTTACGAGCACTGGATCACAAGATTTGGTGTGCTTTCTCGAATTATTACGGACCAAGGCAGACAATTCGAGGCTGAATTATTACGTAGCCTCGCAGGGGCTTGCGGTTAATTCGACGATGTCATTGCCAACAATATTACTTGGATTAAGATCTGCAGTGCGTAAAGATGCAAACCACTCTATCGCCAAATAGTATATGGTAAATCCATACGATTGCCTGAAGAGTTTTTTCAGGAATCAAAAATAACAATAGACACAGACTCGTTCGTGGCCAATCGGCCTGTTACGACCACTAAACCACATTCGACAAAACACAGCTTGCGGAATTTACGTCCACAACGATCTTACAACATCTACACATGTGTTTGTTTGCGTAGATCGAACAAAAAAGGCATTTGAACCGCCCTATGAGGGTCCGTTTGAAGTCAAACAATATGACCCAAAATACTTCACACTGCGAATTGAAGATAAAGATGATGTTACCGTGTCAAATAATGAACTAAATTTACAGATGTTTAACTGCTTTTTGTTACTGATAAAAATAGAACGCTTTTTCGTGTAGCTGTACCTAAGAAAAAATATTTTGTTTAATAATAATTCTTTTCATAATTTAATTTCCTTGGATAGGTGCATTCGTTAACATAAAAGAATTTTAATTAAAATAATGAGCTCCTTTTAAATCTCGAGACTAAAAGGAATTTGTTTAACTGTCTTATACGAACTGTAGCTTGTTGTAATATTTTTGTATTTTAAAGAAATAATAAAATATTAGTTTCAGCATCAGTGGAGCGCGTCTTTCTTATTGCATAGCGGAAAAAGTAAGTGATTGAAGAGAAACATTAGAAAAAGTGCTAAGGGGCACATTAAGTCTTAATCCGGCCCTGAATACATCAGTTTGTCCCTTAAAGTAAGCATCAGCTTACTACACTTACTATACAAGCTACAGTTTACTCAGGGTCGGTCAGTGCAGTGCCCAGCTTTCTGTCTGCATAGTCGAAAAGTTCTAGTAGCAGTGTCACACCTTTATTGTATGTAAAATATTTAATAAATTTAAAAATCCTGGTATGTATAACAAGAAATCATAAAAAATACTTAAAGATGTAGAAGAGAAGAATCCTTAGTAACTGAATTTAAACTATTAGTACCTGTGAAATATTGTTGTGTTTAAAACTACCTTTCTAGACTTTGACTTCAAATTCAGTACTCTTTTGAGAATATTGCTAGCATATCGGGCACAATTTATTAGCAGCTGGGGAAATAAAAACCCATCTATTGTTTGCTCAATGAACATAGAAGATGTTAAAGACGTTAGCAGCTTGGTCAAAGGCAGTGAAGCTCCATTGGTCTCAAGAAAGAAAAATACGAATGGAGAACAATTTTATTTGTTTTGGGTAGTTTGGGCCCAAGTAAGGAGAACTGATCAAGATATTGTATACGACAAAACTACGTTTAGAGAAGAAGAGTTTCATTCAGTTAATTTGAAGCGAAAAGTAAGGTTATCTTTATATTTTTCTGAGAAACTTTCCAGTTCCTCGAAATAACACAATACCCACTAAAGCTGCCAAATATCACCACCTGTTGGAGCTCCTAGAATAGGTTGAGAAATCTTTTCAACCCCACTACAAATCTCTAAATTATGCAGCCACCGCTTCTGATGAGTTTGAGGACAAGTCCGATTAAACTCCTAAGGATTTCTTACAATATACCTTTAAATTAGAAGAATTAAAAATTTTCTAAGATTAATTTGCTTAAATTTGTATTTTATATTAAGTAAGCCAAAATACTTTACACATTTTTGCGAATACTACTTACTTCTTACTAAATCTAAAATGTGTGTTTTCGTATTAAGCAATAAAAGTTAGGAGTATTAAGTCTGTTGTCCTGCGTGTGTTTGAAATTGTTTTTTTTTCTTGGATGTTAATAAACTCTGAACAAATTTTATTGCGAGAAACCCACAAGAAATATCTGAAAGACATGTAAACAAAATTTTAAGTTGATTGGATGAGGTTGGTAGTCACAGTGTAATATGAAATTGTACCTTTTGCTGTTTTTTTGTCTTCCTGTATAGTTTTCAAAAGTGGACTTCAGCCCAACTGCTTCTCATATACAGAATTATGATTTGACTTTGACTACAGGCTTTCTTAGTGTTTGAATTTCAAGCAAACAACAACTCACATCAGTTGATACCTTTCCAGAAAATCGCTACAAACAAACTGGGACCATTTCTAAAGTACCCAAAAATACTCCGCCCCATCGAAAATTCGAACCATATTTAAAATTTTGAATACCCAGATAAAAAAATATACTCAGAATTAGGTTCCATAGTCACAGCTTTAAAGGGTAACGAGTGTACGAGAACAGTGCCTTGCACCAATTCCTAAAACATTTCAAATTTCAAACTCAATCATTTCGAAAACAATCATAGCTATGGACAATTATTTTATGTTTATCCTTCTTGCCAAAGAATCATTGAAAAAAAATACCATCATCGTGAAAACTATTCTAAAAAACAAGAAAGAAATCCCCCCATCATTCTTAGTTACCAAACGAAAACTTCTAAGCAGCAGTGTGTTTGATTTTACAAAAACAAAACTATGGTAGTTCTAGTCCTGTCTACTTTGCACCACGACGACAAAATTGATAAAGACACAGGAGACAAAGCCAAACCAAAAATGACAACTTTTTATAATTTCACGAAAGTGGGAGTTGACGTGGTCGATGGTATGAAGATCCTCTATTCTGTAGCTAGAGTAAACTGTAAGTATTATCTCTCCCTAATGTTGATGATATCAACAGTCAGATAATTTGTATAGTCAACACAGGGAATACGTATGAAAACCGAAAGTACCTAAAGATCTTAGCTCTGAGCCTAATAAAGGGCCATTTGATAGTACGTTCCTCAATACCAAATCTCCCATGTGAAATCAGAATGAGCGCTAGAAGAATAGCTGGAGCTGAAGAAAAACCAATTTCTGAAAAGAAATTGTGTAAAGGACTGTGCATTGTACCCATTTGCCCCTCTCACACTAATTATACATGGTCGACATGTACCGATTAAGTAATAATAGAACACATTTATATTTCTAAATATTATTCGTTTTTTGTAATTACACATTACTAAATTTAATCTGAATTTTGTTTTCGAATTTAGATTGTTCCTTTTTTGATAAATATAACATTTTTGTTTACTTGATTTTATTTGTTTATTTATTCTTTTAACCTTTAAAGACATTATAATAATGTTATTTGGTATTTAGAAGTTGAAACTTAGTCAAGAAAGAAAAAATTTTAGGTGTGAAATAATTTCTTCTCAGGCACCAGTTTACGTGGCTGACTTTTTCTAGCGAGTTCTACCGGGATAAGATTTAAAACAAATTAATAAACCAGTAGGTATGGATATTCATTTACCTCGCCGTACAATCAACAAGCGGAATATATCTATGCATTTGGATGTTGTTGGCTCAGCATTTTGTAGTGCAGTCTTACGCCTATCTGTTTGTGTATGTGTTTTGTGACCTGTGAAGATACATTTGTTGGATGTGTATAGTCTAATTACTTGCGTAAGTCTGCAAAATATTTTGTAACTTCGTATACAGCAGAACCTTACCAAAAGTAAATTTATTTAAACAAATGTAATGTCCCTAAACTCCGGCACGTCTCTGATGCTACAGTTAGTCAAAAGTGACATATCGAGTTGTTGTATGTTGTGTATTATCGAAGGGTCACTAAACTAAAAACAACATACTAGTGTTAATAACAGAAAACAGAACTATTGTCATTATAACTTATTGTTATTGATTTTTAATATCATTTAATATTATTAATGTAGTGATAACAATGGAGTATTTAACTCCTTTATTTCCTTTATTCTTATTAACCCATCAGTATATCAGGGGGATAATTGCTATCAATAATCTTTTTTTTAATAAAACAATGCACTTGAAGAGTTTTGAATTCTTCTTCTTCTTTTCTATCTGTTTTCCATGCAAATAGCTTAACAGAACTCGAAACTGTCATTCCGTGATATTCAAATATTCCTGTCATGCCCTTCATCTATATATGACTCTGCTAATATTGAAACTCGACATCTCTTAATTCTAGTCATTCAATTAACCAACTGAGCTGATGGTTGTTTAATGTTAGATACTTACATTCAAAACATCTATTTCATAATATTGTCAATAAAACCACTAGTCAATTTTCTTGTTATTGTTAATTATTAGGAAGATCATAACATCCTTTTCAGTTAGAATTTTTACTATTTGCAGTTCTCGTTACAATTTCGTACATTTTGCTAAGTGTATGTAGACTCTTGATCAAATCAGATGTGATTTAGAGAGATGTTCAATAAATCAAATTTTAACAGTGCAATTTGCTTCAAAGAAATATTAGCTTCCGATAATATAAAATTACTAATAGTAGTGTGATACATAAGCCATTGATAACAGCCTTTTCAAAGATACTGGAATCTGAAGTGTGGTATTTAAAAAGAAAGGCTTGGTGCTTTAATGTTCCATGATATACGAAAAAGTCAACAAGATCGGAGAGGGCACCTTGTAATGTCATTTTGAACTTTTGCATAATGATCCGGGTTCTACCGTAGATTTCATTTTTAATGTATTCATTTAACATGAATTTATTATTCCGTTTCGGTTTTTAAAATTTATTCAGTCATACTTTTATAGTTATCAAGCGTTTTGTTTAACGTTTCTTTGAAGTTCTTTGTTAAAAATTAAAATGTATTTAGCAGATTTATTTATATTTTGTTCATTCATGCTGTTTTTAAATCTTTAATGTATCGTTTCTTCGAATCCATGTTTATACTTAAAGCGTTGGTGTCACTTGTCGTCAGCAGTCTACATCTGCATAAGACAGGTTTACATTGGAAGATCGACGTGTGGAAGAATACCATTTTTAATGAGTGGTCCGTGTCTAAATTCGTTTAGGAATGTAAAACTGACTTTTCTATTTTGCCAAATCGTTTCTCTTGTTGCCACTTTGTGTTTTCTCGGGGAGTTGAATTCCAGATAGCGCGTAGCGTGGACGTTCCCTGCTCTATCCGGGTCCTTCGGGGCCCGGCGTCTTTCGCGTTTTAATATATGACGATCGGTTATCTTCAACACTTAGTGACTGTGAATTTACCTATTGTTGTTTTGTTGTTATGGTTCTTTGGTTCATAGTAACCGCCAATAATTTGCACCTTTGTTTGACTCTGTTGAAGGCCTCTCCAGGAGCCGACGTATAGACGCCTTTAGAGCGGAAGAAATCAAATTCACATGTCGAAAGGTTGTACCTCAATTTATTTGTGTTGGGAAATGAACGAGACGTCTATCGTTCATATCTTTGTAAGTAGGAAAAATAACGAAGTAACCGCATCGTGCCAGTCGTTCAGGAATTATTCAGCTCCAATTATCTTTCAGTATTGGAGAAGACTGCGTCTTCCGCTATCGGAAGAATTGTTTCGTTTTTACATCTTCGGATGCGAAGGATACACTCTCATTTATGTTAAAATTAAAAGTTTGTGTTTCGTGTAAAGGGCAATATAGTGATTCTAAATTCTTTGTGGTGATTAAAAATGAAAAGCACCGATCTCGCAGTTGTACCATTTAGTTTTCCGATAAATGGATTACCAGAACTTTGTGGGCGTACTACGGAACCCTAGAGTAAGAAATATTTTAATTATGATAATGTTTTGTTTATTTACTTGTAAAATTTCATGTACAGCGATTAATTTTAATGATTAAGCTAGGGTAACATTATAAATATTTCCGGAAAAGGATTTTGATTTCTTTATTAGTTTATTTCAGTGATTTATTCTCATTAATTTACTATTTCTGTTTGATTGATACAATTTGATAATTTCTCCTTTGTCTAAAGTAATGTAATTTTAGTGTCAGATTACAAGTTAACTTTGCCATTCATTTGCCATTTTGTTTTTGTTTTTCAATCTCTAAAATTATAACAGCGAGTTCATCAAACTCGTTTGCGTAAAGTTACGTCATTTTCTTTATGTAAAGTCTTTTCAAAATGTTATTTGTTTATGTCTCAGATTTCTAGTAACAAAGAGTCTAAATTTTGCTTTTATTAATTTAAAAGTTTTATGAAGTCAATGTTTTATAAAGTTTATTTTAGTTACGAGAGAGGGATGCTAGAACTTATCCTAGATTATGATATTTCTATTTTGTGTTTTCTAAGTCGTGTATAGGGTCAATTTAAGCCCTACGGGTAAGTTGAGAGTACATTTTAGCATCTACATGCAATTTTAAGTTTCCGTATACAGGGTGATATTTCTTATGGACATCCTTATACAGAGCGTACGCCGA
This sequence comes from Ignelater luminosus, assembly GCA_011009095.1. Classification (NCBI taxonomy): domain Eukaryota; kingdom Metazoa; phylum Arthropoda; class Insecta; order Coleoptera; family Elateridae; genus Ignelater; species Ignelater luminosus. The sequence continues at coordinate 7,868 of VTPC01082987.1, read as the reverse complement.
TGTGGGGACAGGTCGGCGGATTATTCCTTGTTTAGTATGACTGTTTCCTGGTACCCTTTTGATATTCCTTTTTGGCATTCTAGCCAAGAGATAAGTTTTAGCTTCAGGTAAGATCATCAAAGCCTGGATTATTTACTAATTTGGAACCTACTCCCGTCTTCGACATGAGCTATGGGCTTGAACATCTACCGATATCTGGTTTATACGGGACTGGTGTATACTTTTGGGCATTTTCCCGTTACAACCTGAGAAGGTTTAATATTTGATTTCTTTACTTACCTGCAAAAATGCAATTATTTCTTCAAAACCATTTTATGATTTTTTGTTTATTATTTATTAATTATGCCATAGCTATTATGATTAGAAAAATGCAATCCTCTTAAATGTTGGTAGTTTTAGCGCTACTGGCAGTTCAGTAAATTTAGCTCATTCGCAGAACACGGAGTTTCCAATAGGTATGATAATAAAAACCTTTAGAGAAAATGTAACTATTGCAGATAGTTGAACTATGTTTTGTATTAATTTAAGTACACTGTTCTTATATACCTACCACGTATCACACATAATAGCAAAATTCACACTTATAATAATACTCTTGGGTGTCTTCTATAAATTAATATTTTTCAGTACAGCTGATTAAGTGGGTATAAACGTCCGATGACTACTTCCAATAAAAATTGATTTTGATAATAAGAGGGTTTGGTAGTAAAATTTATATTTTATTTACAGGGCTGAAACAGGGTGGTTACTGCATTAATCAGTAATTATGATACTTTTTGAAATAGGAAGAATAAGATTGTTAATAATAATACCGCTCTCAGGGATTATAAAGTAATAAAATCATTTACAGTATATCTAGTCTGTTATATACATTAAACTTTATTTTACCTTCATTATACGATCATTAATAAATACCGGAATACAAACAACTATACAAGGTGTTTCAGGTGTACTATTTTAGTTGCAGTACGATTATTTTTGTTGGAGGCAAGTTTACAGTCTGGTATCAAATGACGTAAGCTGCTGGTACCCAAAAAAATTTAAAAGTTATGCATGCTTAGCTACGTTTTGTTACCGATAGAAATAAAACGCTTTTTTAACTAGGAAAAAGTATTTTTTTTATGAATCTTTACTATATTCATAGCTTCATCTTTTTAAATCAATTTATTGACATAAAAGAATTTAGAGTAGATTTTTTTTAAATGCAAGAGTAAGGAATTTGTTTAAATATCTTAAACAAATTATAGTCAATCTTTATGTTTATGTATTTTATATTATAATAAAATTTTAGTATCAAAATCAACAGAGCACTTCATTTTTATACATGTAAATGAAGGGAAACATTATTAAAAGTATCGAGAATACATTAAGTCTTAATCCGGTCCTGAATACATCAGTTTGTCCCTTAAAGTAAGCATCATAGATGATGCATTAACTTTATGTTTGTGTTTCTGCTGTTCCAAAACGATTTTTTATAATTATACCCTGCAGCAGCAAGAAGCTCATTGAAAATACACGTCAAACCTTTATAAATAATAAAATAGAAATTTTCTCACTAAACCCAACATTATGTTGATCAATTTTTATTATTTGGAACGCAATAGTTTATCTTAAGAACTTTACTCACCGCCAGTTCAGTGCAGTGCTTGGCTTTCTATCTGTATGGTCGAAAAGTTCCAGTATCAGTGTCACATTATTATTGTGTATAGAAGATTTAAAGTAATTTAAAAATATTCCGGTATGTATAACAGCAATTTATCCTTCAAATGATGGTTAAAACTCAAATCGAGTAAGTGATGCAAATTAAATAATTTTCCAATGAAAGTACCTAAAGGTATGGTAGATAAGACAATCTTTAGATAATTTTGTTTAAAATTTAGTTTTTCACGAATATTCCCTTCAACAAACGTGTATTGCAAACCTTAGGAACTCTTTAATTAATTATACCTTATATAATTAATTATAAGTTTACCAGTCTACCTGAATTTAATTTGCATATCAGAAATTTAAGAGAAAAATACATGTAAGTATGCTAGGATTGCATATACAATTTATAAGCAAAACCAACATTGTCTTCAGTTTGTGTGTAAAGGTAAAATTAATGAAAAGAAGAAAATTGATTAGATAATTTTGAAATTTCTTATACAAAATCAAAGGTAAAAGGAGTCTTCCAGTGTAAAGAAAAAAATCTCTATAAATTAAATTTAAACTTTTTTTGTAAAATTTTCATTTTAAGTTTAAAGAAAATGATTTATTCAGATCTGACAATCTTTAACTTCAAGAAAGATGTCTGCTGATAAACAGACTTACCGACGTAAGGATTTTATAAAATTTGAACATGTCCTATTTAGCTTGCATTTAATGCAAGAGATCGGTGTTTGAAATAAGAAAATATTATAAAAAGGAAAGATTTGTATTTGTAGATAATCTAAAAAATTGAACCGCCACTAAATTAGCAAAATATTAATTTTATCTTCATAAAAGAAAAATACTTCAAACGATGATAGCAGTAAGCAACAAAACTATCTAATACTCACGCTTATAAAAGATTTTGAAAAATTTTCAATTCAACTTGACTGCTTTTTTTAATTTTCCATGAAATCTAATTTACTACAATATTGTAGTAAGGTAAATAAAAATGACTAAGTTGATTTTGTTAATAAAAATTACTGTGAGCTGCACAAAATTTATTATTATTAAGGTAACTGTTAAAAAGTTTAGCAATTATGGAGTCACAGCTGTTTGTAGTACACATGATGTAAATATTTACATTTTTTTTAGAAACCTACAAAATTGTCATCTTTGGGTAAAGAAACATGTCAAATACTGCAGGATATTGAGATATTATGTGTGCCTTGGGATTTGTTTGAATGTTGAATAAAACTACTAGAGAATTTCTAGGTAGCAGGTTTTGCATTGAATGCATTTTAATTAAAAGAAAAGTATCATTAACACAACCTACAGATTCTAAAAACTGATATAACTGATCACTACACTAGAATTTTACTAGTAAATTAACTTAATGTAAATCGAGAGAATTAAAAAGAAGCTTATTAAATGGTTTGGTAAGCGTTTGAAAAAAAAATTGATTGCAGTTGAATTTAAAAATATTGCAGGTGAAAAAGGTCAGAAATTGGATGCTAGTGTGTCAAATCCTCATATGACAACTATTTCAAGAAGCAGAAATTTTTTTTTAATTTCTTGTATTGTACGAAGGTTAAGATTATTAAACATTTATATCCACAAATTTTCAGAAAAATTAATCTTCAGGTTTTGCTTAGACTTTGTTTTAATGTTTTCTAAGACAAAATAAGACACGTGTTATTATAGTAAATAAAAACTATTTCTTGTTCTTAAAAAAAACACTTAAAAGCTGAGAAGCACCTTTTCATAGCATACATATTGTGATGATATTAAAAATGTAGTGATATTTGAAAATGATAAAAAAAGAGAGTATAAAAAAAATTTTTTTTGTTTGATAAATGTAATGACAGTAAAATATAAATAAATTAATATTGTCAAGAAAGTAGCGTTTTAATAAATAAATTAAGAACCAAACGAAGAAAAAATAAGGACCCTGAGAAAAAGAGCTCTCCATATCATAACATAAAAAATTGGCGTCCCAACGTGGTAGGGCAAGTTAATTAAAAAATATAATTATCATTTTGTTAGTTGTCTGTTGGTAGTGAAAAGACGTCAAAGCGAGGTAAATCGGTAGATAGTAGAAAAAGGGACAAAAGAGAGGAAGAAAATATTGAAATTGAACAGATGGAAGAAGAAAGTACAAGTATGGAGGAGACCATGGGGGATGTTGAAAAGGGAGATAAAGAGCAAAAAGAAATAAGACAACAACAACCAGATTTACTTAAAATATTAATAGAAATGAAACAAGACCAAGATAAAAGATTTGAAGACCAAACTAAAAGAATAAAAGGCCAAACTAAAAGATTAGAAAAGATTAAACAAGATAATACTAAAAGATTTGAAGAAATCAATCATAATCAAGAGAAAAGATTTGAAGTAATTAAAAGAAAATTTGAAGATCATGAGAACAGATGGGATGAGATTGTTAGAAACATGAGAGGTGAAATACAAGAAGAGGTGAATAATAAGATAGATGAATGTCAGAATGAAATGCGTAGGAAAATAGAAAGACACCAAGAAGAAATTATCAACATGTTACAAATAAGGGATGCAGATATAAATGAGAAAATTAAGGACCAAGAAAAAGCACAAGAAAACTACCAGCAGAATGTCAAAATAGAATTAGAAAAAATAAACAAAAATGTTAAAGAGAAATCAACAGCAGGTAATCATGGACCAAGTCATTATTGTATATTAGATAGCGGGATTCAAAATATGGCAAAATTCTCAGTAAACCACAAACGAATAAATCCAAAACAAAAAATTAACAGTTTACCAATAAGAAAGGCAAATCTTAAAAATAAGATAAAGAATAATTAAAAAAAGAAAAAAATTATCAAAATAACAATAATAATAAAGAAAAATTGAAATGTACTATTAATGGCAGAATAAACTAAGAAGAGCAAGAAAAGCAGAAAGAAGAAACAAAATGAAGATGACAATGGAAAATAAGAGGTTGGAGAGGATCAAAGTTAAAAGAAAATCTAAAAATAAGACTAGAAAGAAAAATAAGGAATCGAGGTGTAAAATATTTAAGACAAATAGTAAATCCAAAATAAGGATGAAGAAATATAAAATGATAATAAAAAAACATTTAAAAAATTTACTATCAGGAGTCAGAGAGGAACAAAGAAATTACACACACAGAAAAAGAATGAAAATCAAAGAACTAGAATAAATGCTACAAGAGAATGTTAAAGTAAAAATTAGAAGCCAATGTTGACAGAAATAACCAAAGAAGGATAGGGAACATTGCGTATTAGGCTTGACAAGAAGGTATGAATGATGCTTGATTGAATGTGTTAAAGATAATCATAATGAGTTAAATAATTATTAATGAAGTATTATTAAAATGATGATAATTATGAAGACTTGAATATGAAGTTAGTAGAATAATAATGATAATAATAATAAATAATTAATGATATGATTGATAATATTAAAAGAAAATGTCAAAATATGATCCTTAATATGAATAAGTAAAGATAAAATATGATATTGAAGTTGATAAATGAGGCAGGGAGTTAAGTTATATGAAGAAAACGTTACTACTAGAGAAAATAATTTTTGCAATTTCTTAAGAAGTTGTAGAAAAGGATTTGTATGAATGCAGCATGAATGAAAGCTAGTTGGAAAATAGAGGAAAATAAGGGAGAAATAAGAAGGAAATGTGAAATAAAATAAAAATATCGAATATTGAGTTAAAGAAAAACAATAAAAAAAATCCTGTATAAAATGTTAATAATGCTAACTAAACTTATAAAATTTTAAATTGTTATTCTGTTAAAATAATGTAATGTCAAAGTGACAATTAACAAATGTCAAAAATGACAATTAACTAATGTCAAAAAAATGAATAAATGCCAGTTGCCTAATGTCAAAATTACGTTCGACAAATGTCAAAGTGCAAGACCGTCAATTCAAATAATTAAGGTTAGAATAAAAACATAAAATAAAACACCATTAAAAAAAATGATTATGTATACCATGAAACAAAACAATATCTCTTATATTACGTAAGACAAATAAAAAAAAATAAAGATCAAATTGTAATGGAATTCACAATTGAGTATATTTCAGTTAATATTAATCAAAATTTAAGCTGTAGTATAAAACGCTTAAAATTTATATTAATATGGAGGGGAGATGTGATGATATTAAAAATGTAAATGTGATGATATTAAAAATGTAGTGATATTTGAAAATGATAAAAAAAAGAGAGTATATAAAAAATTTTTTGTTTTTTTTGATAAATGTAATGACAGTAAAAGATAAATTAATTAATATTGTCAAGAGAATAGCGTTTTAATAAAAAAAATTAAGAACCACGCGAAGAAAAAAGTGAAACTCTTTATTCCGGCATCCCTTTTTGTCAATCCAAACAGCTTGTAATATTATTTTACCAATGATGAGGGCTAAGAAGACCTATAGTTCAAAAACCTTACTGATAGAAGAGAGAAGTTTTCTTTTGGTAACAAAATCTGAATGTGATGCTGATTGTACCTTTAACCTAGCGTGTCATCGGAAGGACACCAGTGGAGTCCAAGGGTTTTCGTTGTCTCTTCTCGATGACAACAAGCTTCGTCGTTTACATTACTGGTGATGTTCAGCGCCTTTAAAAACTTGGTCCGTTGGGAACCCACTTGTGTAACTGAAAATGGGCCTTATTTAACATTGTTATGATTTGAATACAAAGTTCAACTGCACTTTCAACCGAATCAGTAGTTAGTAAAATATCGTCAATGTAGCAATTGGTTTTTATTGCTTGACTTGCCTCTGGATATTCTTTCGAATGGTCGTTTGCAATTTAGACCAGACACCGTGTTGCCAAAAAGGGAGCCGAAGTAGTCCTATATGTAACGGTGTTTAATTCAAAGGTTTCTAACTCTTCACTGGGGGAGTTCCTTTTCAGAACGCGTTGGAACTTAGGGTCATTCGGATTGACTAAAATCTTCTGCATAAATCATCAAAAACTGCTGGAAGTTTTGTGCTTTTGGAAGTTTCGTTTATGGGGCATATAATAATGAGGTTGGTCATTGTTAGGAGCATCGACCCTTGACATGTGCTGTAGCGATTTGTATTCTTTCATGAAATCGACATAAGTGGACCTTAATTTGTCATTTAGTTGCAACTTTTTTTAAAAATAGTGAAAGCGTTTAACTGTTATACTCCTCGATTCACCCAACTGAGAAGAAGAATCTTTAAATCAAATTGAGACAACAAATTTGCCTGTATTGTTCCTGTAAACGTTATTGGTGAAATGCATTCCGCGCGACTTTTCTTCTGATGACAGGAAACGTTCAGATGGATGCTCTTCCATCTCATATCATCGCTGAATTTGAATTTCTAGGTCATTGTTATTACTGAGGTAAGACCGCGAAATTTCACTAGGATTGGTATGAGTAGAACAAATTTCTCTGCGGTGTATAGTTACCCAAAGCGTCCCCTTTTACCACTACCCTGACAATGGATGGACGATGCTTGTTGCTTGTGAATTAATCTTAACGTTAATTATTGCTTTTCTTTACATAATCTGTAGCAATCCTAGCGCCAGAAGTTCGGATCGAAAATCTAATGTTGAAGGACCATCAATTAAAACACGTATTTAATTGAAAATTATTTATTTGCGAACTTGCGGAACTTGCGTACACTCCATCTGGTCTGGATGCGTAGTGCATACTGTTTCTTACCCCCTGTATATAGATGAGTTTTGTTTCCTGATTTGCATCTGCGTCCAAGAATCTAGGAAAATATTTTATCACCGACAATCTTCAATTTTCGTGTTGAGCTCAAACATACACAGGATGTGTTTCATAAGCTCTAAGAAGAATACACATTTTTGGCTTTCTGAGACTTCCAAACAGCAGCAGATTTTTTCAAAGTTTCCTTAACTCTGCTTACATCATCGGAATGGTAAAACTGCAACACTTGATTTGTTCCACGATCAAAGGTTTTAAACGATCTCCAAGTTAAGTAGCTGGAACCGAGTAATATTTTCTTCTCTGCGGTTGCTTTGCTGTTCTAATCAAATGCGTAGAAGTACCAAAACACTGTTTCATTTTATCAAAAGTCCAGCTTTCAAAAATTGTTAAAATTGGAATTTGTAAATTTTTGTTGTCTCTGTTTCGTTATAATGGTTCACCGGTTGTTGTATTATTTCGAATCTTGTATGTGAAATATTTTTTTTGGAACAGTTTCCCTTACTTCTCGTACTAAACTTTTAT
>VTPC01082972.1:0-12960 GCA_011009095.1 Ignelater luminosus | reverse complement strand
ATTTTATTGTAAAGAAAAGTTTAAATAAAAGAAGGTGCAGTGAAATGTGAAAAAAAAATACAACAAGTGTGCAAATTAATGATTCGATACTATACGGTGTGGATTATAGTAAACAACTGCTTTTATAAAGAATACTGTGGTTTTCACACATGAAGATGGGAATGGTAAAAGATCTAATTGAACAAAGGGCAGGCAAGCAACTTGTGGTATGGTCATCTAAACTGCATGATATACAAGGTTGAAGTTTCTCTTTTACCTGTTAACATTGCTCGTGTATAGAATCCCGTAGGGTATTAATCATGGTCTAACACTGATTTAATCTCCCATTAAATATTATTTTTAAATTGATTTTTTAATTTCAAGATTAACCAAGATCTAATTTCATTGGTAGCCATTCTAATTCTATACCTCGGCTATGAATACAGCCAAGGCTTCAAATCTGCATTTTTGTCGTGTGAAGCTTAGGCACACAGGCCCGGTTTCTACTCTCCCTTCACTAGTTAATGATAATGAAGCTTATTTTAAATATTTAAACAAGTATAGCTTTATTATATTTTAAAAAGAAGAAAAAAGACGAAATCAGTTACCATGGTGATTAGTGAATATCTAGATTTAGTAACTATTTAAGAACTGGGATTCAAGAACTATAAAAAAATAAATTTAAAGCAAGTCCACTTTGTCTAAAACTATTTCGTTTAATGTTAATTGGTCTAATCTTAATTTATAATGTTCAAGCACGCGTCCATTCCTCATGACTCTTTTTGCTTTACCTCAGGACTTTAATTATTCTGAACTGAAAAATTGAATGTTAGAACAGAGTTTTTTTGGAAAAATAGCCTTCCTCTTCATAATGTTAATTGTTATAGGGTAAACCGAGGCGAATTGGATCAGGGGGCGAATCGAATCAAAATTCATTGTTTGTTTTCAAGATTTTATATGCGCCGTTTTATTGCGCGAGATACTTCAGTATCGTATTCGTCTAATGGCCCACTTTGTTCAGTACCATCTCGTCTAATGCCAATTTGTTTAATGATTAACTTGGCCTAAAACTATTTCGTTTAACGTTAATTGGTCTAATCCTAATTATAACGTTCAAGCACGCTTCTGCGTCCATTCCTCATGACTCTTCTTGCTTTACCCAACAAATAATTTTTTGTTTCATTATAAAAAAACTAATAACACAACATTACTTCAGTCAATCTGTCCAGAACGGTTTCTGTAGGCTTGGTAGTTATTAAGATACAGTTTTTCAAAGTATCCAATTTTACCAAAAATCGCAAAATTTTTTACCTTGTTTCGGTTTTTGTTGATTTTAACCCTGAAACACTGGTTTATCGACAAGAATGGTCAGATTTGTTTTTAAAGTCAATTAGATTTTTGGCAATTTAAGGCCAAAACGGTTTCTATAGGCCTAATAGTTTTCAAGATACCGCATTTTCAAATTTTACATTATTTTTCACTTTTTACCATTTGGCTTTTTTATCCAATCTAGCCGTTGTTGCATATTTATATTTTATACCTAATTAATTATATATTTTGAATTATATCAACACATTTTAATTATCTTTATTAGATTATTGAATTAGTAAATTTCAAATCGGTTCTGAGAGCAAAATATTGTAAACCCAATAGATTTGAAGATTCGGCTTTGATGATGGTGGAATGTTTGAAAAATAAGTCAAAAATTTTTTAAATATAATAAAAAGTATATTCTTACATGATATCATGATTTGATTATGAAAATAAAAATAATCAAGAATTTTAATATATTACAAAGATGTTTGTCTTTTTGATGGACCGGGAATGACTTTCAACTCACTGCCACTAAACGTTTTTGCCTTCTTTCTCTTCAATGACCTTTTCCTTCACTTTTTCAGTCTTTTTATAAATTGTATCTGTCCCCTTCCAAGAGATTTCGTTTAAATCTTCTAATGCAGGGTTGAGGTCTGGGAAATTATCGTCAAGAATAAGGTCTGGCACATTTTCACATGACTGAACTTTGCAATTTCAAGCCAGATTTCTTATAGCTACAGGCATTTCCGCTACCCTCTTTGCAACTGCAAGATATTAATTGCAATAGGGATGCAAAGGCTGGATCATTCTCTATCTTCTTGGGAGCGAGTCCTTGGGGCGTGACCACCCAACCCCAATCAACGGGATTTCTCTCAATTCCCAATCACTTTTGCACCCGAAGAAAGTAATCGTAAAAATTAATTAGAAGCCAGAAAAAGGAAGAAAGTTTATTTTTACCTGGTGGTAAGACCACAGGAAGTGAAGTCACAGCATCTCGAGTTAGTGGTAATCTCGCAAAATTAAAATTTGTTTTTGCTCCAGCTGTTGCAAACAGCCGGCAGCGTAGATTTCTGAGGTTTTGGTTTAAATTGTCCTCATATAGAGCAACTATGAAGCTCTCAACCGCTTCAGCTACCTGCTCAGGTGTAGCGTCAGAGTCGAGGAAAGCACTAGTCTTCTCAAGGTCTGGCTGCTTTTGTATTGTTGAGAGAAATTTCATCTTTGCATGGTCAAAAAGCAAAGCAAAAAAATTAAAAGTGCTCTATCTTGAAAACTACTAAGCCTTGAATTGTCACAAATTTAATTTACTTTAAAAACAGAGCTAATTATTTTGGCCGAAAAACCAGTGCTTCAGGATTAAAATCGCCAACAATCAAATAAAGATTGAAAATCTTGCGGTTTTTGGGTATTTTAGGTACTTTCCGCACTTGGTCGAGGTCGAAAACTTAGATCCATCATTAGGACCCAACCATATCAAGCATATATACCCCAGAACTACCCCATTTGAAGCAAATTAAGTGACAGGTTGACTGAACCAATAGGAAACAACCTATAATCCTACCCATAATTGCCTCACCGAACAGATGGTTATAAATAGGCGTTATCAGCAAGTAATTTAGAAAGAATCGTTCCTATTGCTCGAGCAAGGAAACGGCAGTTTCGTTCACACCACTTGTCTTGTAAACAACTTGTCAATTTGACGAAATTGTCCCTTTTTGGGGACATCACGAGAATTCCACGTGATTACTCTATTTATTTGATGCTCCAAGTACAGTACATACTAGTTGATTTTTCTTTTTGTTGTATTAGGCAAGGTAGGCTATTAGACAAAATGTAATTAGACGAATTGGAGCCGAGATAAAAGCAACTAGCAATTTTTAAACTAAAAGGTATTATTATTACAGTACGTAGTAAGCTTTATCAACATGATAGGTTATCTAAGTCATAGTATTATGCTGGTATTGAAGAAAAAAATATATTGTTTGGGGACTGGATAATGAAGTAGAGCTCAAAGCAAATTTGACGATAAAGGCAAGAACAGGCATTAAAACAAGGGGCAGAGCTAGTTCATTCTGGGATTGGAACTGTATCTATTCTGCAAAATTCGTTCAAAATTGACTTCAGTATGTTTAATGCAAAAAGTGATATCATGAAACTGTGCCGATAAAAAGGGTGAGAAAAGAGCATTTTTAGTTGCTAACTGTGTGTTGAATAGACTAATTAAAATAGTAATAAGAGTCAGGTTCAAAGGATTTACTTGTTGGACAAATTCGTGTCAAACGGGCCAATTTACTTCAGAAGCACACTTTTCCCACATGTACAGTAATCAACAATCTCTTTTCCTTGTTTAAACAATGTTTTTAATACACATTTATGCTCTTTTGTGTTTTTTCTTTGTAAAATACAACCCAATTTAGATAAGTTATCTTTAATCTTGTTTATTAATTAATCAAATTAAACAATATGAATCTGACAGAACACTTTTTTGTTGGTGGAATAAAAGACTTTTCTGGAATACGTAGAAATTGCTAATATAGTTTGCAAAGTTACCGCAATTCTGATTTTTATCGCTGATTGGATCAGAATCTTCCAACTCGACTTCATTTTGATTAACACAATTTCATTTGCGATACATGTGTCGTCTTGTACTGGATACTGTTCTTGCCATTTTGTTTGATTTTCTAAATATGGTATGTACTGTTATTTCTTCTGGACCTATCTTTGCAAATTCTTAACAGTTATTGGGAGTTTGGTGAAGTTTATGTTTGATTCATTGGTAAAAATATCTTATTTCTAATCGTCCACTCATATATAAGTAATATCTGAACACTCTATAGAAGACCTGGCCACTAAGACATTCACTTTCTGGTATTAGATGAAGAACTAAACCGTTAACATAATTATATTTCATCTATTTCAAGTTCCACTTTGGCGCTTCTAAAGGTGTGAATCATTTTATCGTTACTACCAAAACCATTTGGGAATTTTTGCACATCGTTTTGCAAAACACAGTAACGCTAGTGTAATGAGCTGACTTTCTTCTATATGCGTGCTCTAGATACAGTAGTTATTATAAATTAGCGTGTGACGATAAAGTCGGTAAAAGCAAACGTATAGGTTTGGCTTGACGTCACATTCCTAAAAAAAAATTTTATTCAAATTTTTAGTCTTTAGAAAGTGACACTACAATGTCAATTTAAGAAAGTAGATAAAAATGAGTAGAAAAAAATTGAATAAAACTAGAATTTATTGCAGGTTAGGTTGTACGTAAATTTAAGGTATTTACGTTAAAACTTGACGTCTCAAAAACTCTATAAATGAAAAGTAACTACGTTGTAGTATACAGTGCGAAGATTACTCATGAAATAAAATCAGTAATTTCAGAACGAATGATATGTTTGAAAAACGCTAAAACACGTCAATTTTTATTTTATATTTCGATGTTTTTAAGGTGCTCTGCTTGTTTGTGACGTCATCCCCTTTTGAGCTATGACGTCAGGATTTTTTTTAATGGAAAGCTACATTTTTTGTTTTATTCTTGGGTAGTACCTTCAAAGACCTTTTCAACGAACCCATACTAGTCCGCTTATTTTCAATAGTTTTTGAGATATGGAGTTTTTTTAAAAATAGAATGCTATATTTTTTTATTTTTGGGTAGTATAGCTTAGTATAGTTCGTCGTTTTTTTGTGAGCAGTGACCTTTATTACACAGAAACCAAAAACTGCTTGAAAGATCATAAATATTCATATTGTCTTTGCAATATCGGCTGTATGTCGTTCAACAGTTTTCGTAAAACCGCCATTGAAGGTATTAAAAGAGATTTGATTTTGTTTTAATTCGACGTTACAAATACCAGATTTAAATTTGATTATTCTTGTCAAAATTTAATTCCAAACCCTCCACATTTTATTGAAATAAAATCTGAACTGCAGCAGGTTCACGAGTTTGAATTTATTAATTCAATAACAGCCAAGGGTTAACATTTTGATCGAGCAAACAGTTCTGATATGCCTAAGGTTTAACGAAATAGTTCATACGGTAGACCGTCACGTGATATTGACGTCTATGGTTTTTATTTTCAACAATATGCAAAAGCTTCCTTAATAAGATCTTATATCTACTACATTCTTGTTCTTAATTCATCTCTTCTTTTCCTATTATAGATTCTTCTATGGTGCCTGTATCTACAATTGGTACAAAATTGAATCATTGTTAAGATCAACATTTACTATTTTTAAGAATTTTTCTAAATAATCATATCTGTTGATTTACTTGGTTTCTGTTTTCTAGATTTCATTAACTTTTCAAAGTCTCTTTAAACTTGTTTTCGAAATCTTTCTATGATTAAATTTTGTATGAGAAAATATAAACCAATCTATAGCTGGTCCTCCACATCCCGATCGCCATCAAAACTAAAAATATTTAATGGAATCTAAGTTGTAGCACGTGAGCTATTGACATTCAGCTACCATACCTACTAATAGATCTGTCATTTTCTCCATAAGTCTCCTCATTAAATTGTTATCGCTACTGCATTTGTTAGTATTATTATTTAAATACACTTCAACACAAAGTTCGGGGATCATAAAAATATGCTTTTTATTTTTTATATTATTAATAATACCTTTGTTGATTTGCGATGTTGTTTGTTTTGAAGTATATCAATATACACTTTATCACATCTATCGCTCCAGGTAAGATAATGAAGTTTAAATTTACCATTGAGTACCAGGTTTCCTTATAGTTTATTATTTCTAAATTTTTGAACTTTGGTCTCCCCGTAGAATTTTCTCTTTACGGCCTCTTTTACATCTTCTGTCATGATTTCCGGTCAATAAGAATTATCATATATAATACTCTGCGTAGGTACATACCTCTGGGGAGTGTAGTCTTACAGCAACTTCTAGCTGAGTATAGCCTTCTTTATATAGAACCATTACTTTTGTTACATCTACTTCTTAAAGAAACCATCTTTGAATAGTACCTACAATTTTATTTGATCTACATCAATGCAGTCATCCACAGCAACACTAGAAAAATTTGTGTAGCAAAAATTTCTTCGCATGTTTGTCGCACTTTGTATAGCGCAGTATTACATTGGGATTTAGAGGTTTATTAATGTTATTATAGGTGCAGAAAATGGTAATAATGCAACTTGTCTATCATTGTTAATATTTTGTAATTTAAAAAGCAAACTAATAGAAAAATAGTATTACTTCCAGAATCTCTCAAAAAGATCAAGGACCATATTAACTACTTTTGAATTGTTAAACCTTATACTAAGTAGTTTTTATTGCCAATTCATTTCTTTTTTGTAGATTACCAAATTGAGTTGGGACTAAGCCATATTTTCAATACAAACTCGAACAGTTTCTTTATTGCATATATTGTTGCATATTTTAGACATCATACTTCATAATCTTTGTATAATATATGCGAATATTTTGGTTAGATTTTTTACATATAAATCTGAGCTTTATGATTCAATATTTAGACAAAGGAAGATTTGGAATTAGTAATTATCCAAAAAAAGAGACACTCATTAATGAATAATTAATATTCACATCTTGCAATCTGGTTCCATTTAGTAAGCTTTCTATTTACATATTAATTTCCTACTTCGTATCTTTTTGTTTCTTGCTTCTTACCAAGTTTTTTTAAGTCGTAGAGGAGTAAAGTTAAAATGGAACTAATGATAAACGAATTAGGATAATTTATCCAATAACTTTTTGGATTAGCCACCATCAAAGAAACTTACCTCAAGCGATCTAACTAGTTTCAGAAAATTTATTGAAGGTATCAAGGGTGATAGATGCTCTAGTACAAAATTCCTAATTTCTGTGTAAATATCTATTCTGGTTTGGGGTGGACCTCCAAAGCAATAAAATCTGATTACCTTTAGAGGGTGCCAGGTTATTTTATTTTTTAAAGAATAACTTCTGTATCTATTCTTTCATTGAAACCAAAGTATGTACAACTTAAAAGAGGTAAATTTAATTTTCAGCATCAAGGATGTATTATCGGTAAGAATATCAGGTTACATCATTTTTAGGGAGGAACAGTTCGTCATAAGAAATTTTGTTTCTAATGTATTTTTTTTCTCCAGATTTTTATCGCAAAAGTCACCATATTTCGAAATTTACGTAACAATCCATTTCTTCTAGAACTCTCGTTCTGGAAAATTTTATGCATAAAGTTATTATCTTGCTTTAAATCCCAAAGCCTCCTGTTACCATTTTCTATATTATTTGCTAATACGAGATTGATAATGATAAAACATTTATTACCTAACTTATCAGTATTTTAATTTTTATAACAGGAGTACATTTAGGTATGTTCTTTTCAGTCTTCGAAATATGTAATACTGGTTGTAAAGTTTTCACAGCCACGTGTACATAAAAGTTAATTACTTAATTAGCAAAATAATTATTGTGTCACCTGCAGTTATACACGTTGCTGCAAGTATTGTTTTTTAGAGCTTTGCAATTTATAAACTTGCACATAAAAGCGCAATCATTTTTCTTTGTATATGTGAAGAATGTGATTATATAAATGTTTTATATAGAATTTATTAAAACAAATACCATTTGTTTAGTTTCTACACAGTCTAATAAAAATATATCTAAAGCATATCCGTAATTACGTTTATTATTTTGCTCACAAAAAGCATTGAATTTTTATGTATACACGTAAGTAGATATAATTATTTAAGACCGCTTGTGAGCAGTTCTTGTAAAGTAAGACGTAGAAAGTAAATTAATAATAGCAATTCTGCAACATGAAATTAATTACTTCTTCTCTGCTAGATATTTTAATATAATATAAAATACGATGTAATTGTTTACAAGAATAACAATGTAAAATGGAAGAAAAATATTATACTTCATATATTTTAGGAGAAACTGGGTCTTTATTATTCATTAAAATTAGTAACTAAAAAGATACAAATGCAAGAGCTACCATGTTGAAGGAAATAACTGTTATATGGGCTGCTGCTTTAAGATGTTAGCTCTAAAATTCTTTTTCTATTTTCTATATACTTAGCTTCCGCATCTTTTAACCGAACAGCGTTGTTTTGAGATCAACTTTATTGCTTTTCTGCTCTTTAATAAAAATAATTTGCAGAAATAAAATAACACAATTGTCTGCATCTACAAACAAAATAATTGATATTCCTTGTTCTATAATGCAAAAAAACTTTTTTTTTTGGGGGGCAAGCGTAAAGGAGATGGAACAATAAATTGTCAAAAGAAATTATGAAAATGTTGATGGGCTACATAAAACTACACTGCCTTGAATTATTGCTAATCTCAAGCGGCTATACATCTTTGATAAAGCAGTAGGCGGTCCTTGTTATGAATCAAATCATATTACCTGCTCTAATTTGATCGCGTCAACCCATAGATTATAACTTTTAAATGGAATATCTTTTTCCTTATAAATGTTTACACTTGCGGAATAACGAAAGTAGAAACCGTAATTTTTTTTAAATGTATGAATAAATTAAGTTTCTCTTGCTAACGTTTGTAATGTCATTTTAAAGGTTTGCATACTTATACGAATTTTACGTTAAATTTTGCTTTAAATACATTCATTTAATATAAATTTATCGCTTCGTCTTACTTTTTAATGTTTATCAAGTTGTTTATATTGCTAACAGATATTTTTCTTTGGAGTTCTGTTGCTAAGAATTAAAATGTGTTCGACAAATGGTTTTATACTTCTTTCATTAGTGAAATCCGATACATTATTTTATGACCCGAACGTGCTTTGTGCTGTTTTTAAATCTTTGTTATATTTTTCAACTGTATTTCCAAGAAAGAACATGTTCGTAATTTGCTAATTCATGTCTGGCAGAAGACAGTTCTACAGTAAAGAAATGATATCCAGTAGTTTTCCATTATCCAATTTATCGTCTGTATTTTGTTTGGGGATATCGTGTACAACCGACTTTTCTATTTTGCCAAACCGTTCCCTTTGTTGGTACTTTGTGATTTTTTCAGGAGTCGAAACTTGGACACCGTGGAACGCGGGTGTTCACTGCGACCCCCCCGGGTCCAAGCGGACCCGGTGCTTCTCGCATTTTGTTTCGATCTTTAAGTGTGGCGCACGGTTAATTTCGACATTTTAGTGGCTGTGAATTTGCTTTAGTTTTCTATTTGCTTTATGGTTTATGGGCATTAATTTGCATTTTGAGTTAATCCTCGAGGGAGGCCTCTTTGAGGATTAAAATATTGACGCGTCATTGTGTGGATGAACGTAAAAATTCATAAGCTGAAAGGTGCTACCTGTATTTTTACTAGTATATGGAGATGAACGTCCCTGTCTTCATTAGAAGGATCGTGTAAAGAAGTAACCGTATCGAGCCAGTTATTTGGAAATTATTTAGTCCCACTTTCTTCTTGAGTTTTGGAAATCGGTGAGCTTTTCTTTGTGTGCGCTTAGGTAAGTTCATTTGAGAATCCACCCCATCTGCGGCATGAGCTACGGGATTTAACATCAGCCGTTGGTCTTGACGGGACTCGTGCATACTTTTGGGCATTTTCCCGTTACACGTTTCTATAAAGAAGATTGATCGAAGAATGTTAGGTAAAGCTTACTGTCGAACTGTTTGTATTAAAGCATTCCGCACGTTGTCATTTCTATGTATTCCGTATTTGTGCTACTAGTATTTCCTGACAAATCTGTTATGTTTGGACGGCCCATAACGTGCTTGATTGCATGCTACCTTGTTAGATGCATTTTCTGACAGTGTTGTTGCAAGTCTTTGGTTACTTCTATAGTCTTCATAGCATGCGAATGTTTGATCACAATACACTGGAGCACCTGGGATTTCAAGGTGGTCCGATGCTTTCTTTAAATATATGCCAAGCTAATCTTTCCCGATAAGAAATGTCAACTGATAATTTTAGTGTTTGAATAAAGAATTCGATAGTAAGATACCAACTAGGATGAGATATTAACATTAAATTGAATAAAAAATGGTGCATGACGTCAACGTTCTAGTAAACAACTAATTTATAGAAGAAAAGTTCATTCCATACACTGCTGTATTTCTTCTTAAGATGGGTGTCAAAGATGTCCACAAATGCTAAAGCTAATAAAAGCTGTAAGCTTATGGTGCCTATTCTGTAAAGACAGAAAATCGAATTCGATTGCTGTGATAAAATATAAAATGAAATTTCTCTTTTCTATGATGTTTTGTTTGTATTACTATGTTCTATTAAATAACTTACAGTTATGCAACACATGAATAATTTTAAAGGGTTTAGTAACTTTCTTGATCGATCTCTTGTTTATTTTTGTTCTGCATGTTATGCTCAATATTTTTCACACTAGCTTGTATGGTAGGCAATCAATAAAAATAACAGGGAGGATAGACCATATACAGAAAATATATAATCGTAAATTAAAAAATAGTTTTTTGTTTCAACAAACACATACGCAGACAAATGCATACCATAAATCTTAAACATCATTTCGATTTAAATTGAACATAACCATTTACGTAAATCTCAACGAAACCCATAATTTTCCGGTGGTAGTTCATCTGTTTGGTTACGTCAGGTTTTGCAATGAAAGAATTTAAATTTCCGACACGCACGCACCTTCGTGCGGTATAGGCCGGTCAAGCACCCGCATCGCAACCGCAAGGACGTTTCCCGCAAAAAAGCTATGCCTGCAGCTTTCTATCGCTCTATGCGCTGTTATTTTTATATTCCTCCCAGGCAATTTGCACTCTCGCTGTTCTATTATGATGCGATGACACGCAAAATCTTTCGTTTTGATTTGCTTACGTATCTATTAAAATCTGTATGTATGCAGCAATGCATTTTTAATCATTCCTAACACTTTTTTTTTGCAAAAAGCATTAACAAGCTCAACGAGGTTGTAATAAGCTACGTAATTTCTCGCTTCATGTAATAAAATGGTAAAATGTATGTTAGTGTACAAAACTGTTTTCGTAAATTAATACTTCTGAAATGTAAGATTACTGTTGACCTATTCAGTATCCTTAAGCTGGCTTTAGGTATTCTGAATAGGAAACTCTTTTATTTTGTATCTCATTCTTTTACAGCACTGAAAAGTAATGATTACTACAAGTGACATTTAATAATGGGAAATGAAATCACGGATTGTGACTATTATTCAGTGGTTTTATTCGTTTGGAGAAAAACATTGAAGTTTATTATTATTATTATTATTAGTAATTATTAAGACAGACTCTCAAAAAATTTAAAAAGGAAGACATAAAAGCTTTGATTTAATTGCGTGTTTGCATTTACAGGAATGAAACCAAATAAGCATTAATAATTTTAAATTTTGCCTTTTTTTAAAAAACAAAAAATTCTAATTAAAACTCGAAAGTACTAACAAAATCTTCCATTAAAAGGTTTGGGATTTTTATATTGCTCTATTATGTAAATAGAATTTCTAATTAAAACTCGGTTCTTTTACCTGTGGGTCCTGTAATATGAAAACGTGTAAAGGCTTTTTACCTCTTACTTATTCATTGTTTAAAATGTTGCTTTAAACAACTAATTTCAAAAGACCGAAATGTTTTATTTTATCCATTTCAAGCAGTAATTAAAACAAAAAGTTGCGACATTCAAGTATATTTTAACAAATACAATCTAGATTTACTTTGGAAGCTGCGTAGCTTTTTATTAAAGTTGGTTTTTAATTTTATAGGTGTGTGCGTGCATATAATTCATGAAATTATTTTTCCTGATAGATTACTTTAAAAGGGTTCAAATCTTTTAAGGCGCGATTCATTAATTTAACTGATATTTAAATTACAAATGGTATGCGATATTGAAATGAAGTTTCCTGTATGTTTTTGACTATATCATTTTAAAAATTGCTATAGTCGATTCATTCATCAGCAGAGATTTGGTGGAAAAGTAAGTATCTACTTTGTAACTCGAAAACGCATTTCAAATATATTTTTATAATAATTTTTGTTTCATAGTTTTAGGTTAGTTAATAGTTTATTATGTTACTATTGTAATAGGGTTGAGTTAGATAAAATTACCTTGGATGGTTATTACTACAGAGGACGTTGCGATGGATAATAAAAGAATAAAAAAAAATAAATTCTTGAAACTTTGAATTGTTAAAAAAGATTTGTTCCTAACAGCAGAAAAGGCAGCACTTTATGTGAGTTACTGAAGAAACACCTTAGAAGGATATGGAACCCCAGAAAAAACTTAGGTTGTTTTATCCAAATTTTGATTTGCCGTTTATCCCTCCTACAGATCTAAGTTAATTTTGGATAAAAGATGAAACTGGGGATGAGATACCCATATGTTTCTCAAGAGTGCTAAAGGACTGTGAAAAAAGACTAGCATTCCAGGGAATAAAATAGATTTTATTTATTAGACAAAACCTTTTGCAATTTTTATCTAAGACTACACGGAAAAAATGTTTTGTTGGTGCTACAAAAATTTAGTGGAATTTTGGACAGCAAAGAAGAAGCAAGAACAGCAAATATTTTTGTCACACAGTATAATTTTTTGTTCTTGCCACTACAGCACTTTGATAGATACAACAAATTTATAATTTATTTTAGAGTTAGGA
The DNA here is from genome assembly GCA_011009095.1 of Ignelater luminosus. NCBI lineage: Eukaryota > Metazoa > Arthropoda > Insecta > Coleoptera > Elateridae > Ignelater > Ignelater luminosus. The sequence continues at coordinate 86 of VTPC01082972.1, read as the reverse complement.
ATAGATTAATTTGTTGCTACAGCAAAAAAATATTTGCTGTCTGAAATTCCACTAAATTTCTTGTTGCACCAACAAGACATTTTTTT